>JAEANM010004532.1:0-20672 GCA_017656035.1 Myanophis thanlyinensis
CCCAGCCAGCTTTGCTGCCTGGGGAATTCTGGGAGTTGAAGTCCAAACATCTTTAAGTCGCCATGGTTGAGAAACACTGTGTGTGTAAATGGACAGACAGACAGACACGACTAGAAGACCTCCCAAGATCTCTCTCAACCCTATTCTGGTTTCCAAATAATTGAAGTACAGTACAGGTAGTCCTCAATTTAAAGCAATTCATTTAGTGGCCATTCAAAGTTACAACAGCTCTGAAAAAATTGACTTAAATGACCATTTTTTGAATCTTAAAATCATTCTTTGCAGCACCCACATGGCCACACGATCAAAATTCAGACACCTGGCAACTGGTTCAAATTTATGACCGTTGCTGTGCCCCAAGATCATGGGATCACCTTTTTTATTTTATTTTTTTATTTTATCAAGATTTATATACCGCCCCCTCTCTGAAGGGACCTTTTGTGACCTGACGAGCAAAATCAGTAGAAAAACAAGATTCACTTAATTGCAGTGATTCACTTAACAACTGAGGCGAGCACTAAAGTCATAAAATGGGGCACTAAACTCACTTTAAAGCGACTCACTTAAGAACAGAAATTTGGGCTCAGTTGTCGTAAATTCAGGACTAGCTGGTATCTCATTCCCCCACCCAGAAACTATAATTCTGCTTTTCCACCAGGTGGCAGCAGAACTAAATAAGTGTTTTTTGCATTTCCCCCCCTTTTTTTAAAAACTAAAAGGGAATGTTGCAATTTTTTTCAGAATAGTCTGCAGTTTTAAGGCTCTTCTGAGAATCCTCCCACTCTGACTTAGAAGGCTTAAGTCTAAGATGCAGAAATAAGAGTTGTCAGGTTGACTTCTCCTGGAGGTAAAATTGTCTTAGGCCTCCTCTTGCTGGACATGAATTTAGTAGACAAATTTAAGGTCTAAAAACAGCTCAACTTTCTTCCTGATCTCAACGTTCCATATATGTTAATATCAGTCAGTGATGCTGTGGATCAGGTGTCCTTCCTTGTTTGAAGCAAATCCAACCGGTGGGAAGCCACCATCTTCCTAGCAGAATGAAATATTTTGAGGAATGTTTCAAAAGGGCAGGATAAAATATTAAATAAAAATCTTAAAGGAGACAAACTCAGAGCCTCAGCTCCCTCTCACCAGCAGATTTAAGAAAGATTGGGCCAGCCTATCTACAAAACAAAAGACCTTCTGTTTGATTCTGTCAATAAGAGGCTAGACGCGAGTGGTTTAAGTGACAACAGCTCTTTATTTACAGCACAAGCATGACAAGAACGTATTTACAAGGATTTTGACAGCTTTTATACTCTTTTCAATGGCGCGCCTTAGCCAATTGCTGTCTCCAACAACTCCTTATATGGGTATAGAACACCTTCAGCTCTAGGGTGAAGGGATTAAGATAATGACCTTCAAGACACATAGGATTGACCCACTAAAACGGTGGCGAACCTTTTTGGCGCGCATGCGCTGTGTGCCTGCATGTTCTGCACATGCACAGACATACACGTGCACAACACTCAAAGCTGCCAGCAGTGGCGTGAGGAAGGGCGGCCACTCAAGAGTAGATCGCCCCCAAAGCTGCCAGCAGTCGGAGGTATGCTGGGAGGGCGGCCGTCAGCAGCATGGGGGAAGGGCAGCTGCCCGAGAGGAGAGCATCCCCAAAGCTGCCAAGCATGCGCAATCATGCGACTCAAGGCTAAGCTGGATGTTTGGGGCAGCCGTGGGATGATGCGGCTGTAGGGTGTGTGTCTTGGGAGGCGCTGCCTTCCAAGACACATGGGCTGCTGCTGCGGGAGGACGTGCTGGAAGTCAGGCCCATTGCAACGGGGCTGGACAGCTTTCTGCACAACTGGACGGGCCTGGTGGAGGGAGCTGTGGGCAGCAGAGGCAGCGGTGATAAGTGGGGAACAGGGCAGCCGGGAGGGAGATGCACGCCTCCAGCTGCTGTCAGCTTTTGGGGCGATCTCCTCTCGGGCAGCTGCCCTTCCCCACGCCGCTGATGGCCACCCTCCCAGTATGCCTCCGGCTGCTGGCAGCTTTTGGGGCGATCTACTCTTGGGCGGCTGCCCCTTCCCCACGCCGCTGCTGGCAGCTTTGGGAGCAATCTACTCTCGGGCAGCCATCCTTTCCCACACCGCTGACATCTGCCCTCCCAGCATGCCTCCGGCTACTGGCAGCTTTGGGACTGATCTTCTCCAGGGTGGCCGCCCTTCTCCATGCTGCCCTCCCAGCACGACTCTTGCTCCTGGGGGCTGGCGGGATGATCTTCTTCCAGGTCTGAGTCGCCCATGCAGCTGTCATGTCCACACTCCTGGTGGAGTGTGCAGTCAGTTCTCTAGAACCAGTATGGTCTGCAATTCATAGGCCTTAGCTATGCATGCTTTTATCCACCGTCCAATAGTTGATGGTGTACCCAACAAAGATGGTTAGAAAGCTATGACCAGGGACTCAGTTTTTCGAATAAAGACCGTCCTTTTGACATGCATTTCGACCCTGGGCAGAAGTCTGGCAAAGTCACTTTCTATGCCCAATGAAACCAGGAGTTCACTTTAGGAATAAATGAATGATGGGTACAGTCTAAAGACTACTAATATAAAGAGGTCCTCTCTGATCGGCATGGGTGTCAGTTCCAAGATACTCCTGGCTGAGGTTATTGCTATCAGGAATGCTACCTTAAGAAGCACAGGCTGGTTGTGCGCAAAGGGTGCAGCCGTGAGAGCTTGCAAAATCTTGGTCAAGTCCCAAGTGGGGTACCGGTGAACCAGTGGAAGTCTATGGTTAGCCAGGCCCCTTAGAAAGCTGCAGATATCCAGGTTCTGAGTGAGTGATTCCAGTTTACCACATGTCAATACTGTGGATAGGGCAGCTACCTGCCTCTGTGTGATGTTTGGAGATGGACCCTTGTCCAGCCCTTCCTGGGGAAATTCCAGGAGCTGAGCTATTGACGCCGAAGTGGGTTCCAGGTGGCTCTTGGTGCACCAAGTGGAGAATGCTCACCAAGGGGACTCATGCATTCTTATTAGTTGATGGTCTTCTAGAAGCCTGAAGTGTCTGAATTACATTAGCTGACAATTTGTCTTTGCTCAGGACCTGCCGCTCAAGCACCATGCAGTCAACTGTGTGTCTGGATGGAGCAGGGCCCCCTGGCGGAGTGCTATCTTGTCTGGGGGGATTCGCCATGGCCTGGAAATCAATAGATGGACCAAGTCTGCGACCAACGGCTGTCTAGGCCAATAGGGATCCACAAGCAAAATTTCCACCTTTCTTCCAACAACTTCCAGATTACCTCCGGAGTGATGGGAAGAGGGAGAAAGGCATACAACAGACATCGGGGCCACAGACTGCGGAGGGCATCTGTCCTCTTCCTCCCTGGAATGTGGGAAATTGAGCATTCATTGGGGGTCTAGGAGTGGCCATCAGAACCCCTGGGATATCTCCCAGAAAAGATCCGGGTGAAGTTGCCACTCTGCAATGTCCACTGTGGTCCTGCTGAACCAGTCTGTTTGCACATTTGCCAATCCCAAAATGTGCTGCGCTCTGATGGAGATGAGGCATTTCTCCGCCCAGATTGCCAACAGCTCCGCCTATTTCATGAGAGACCTGGATGGTGAGCCTCCTTTCCTGTTGATGTGTGCCTTGGCAGCCACATTGTCTGTCACAATGAGGACACATTGTTCCTGGACTGTGTTTTGGAATTGACGCCAGATGAACAGCCCTTAGTTCCAGCCAGTTCATGTGCTCCAAGTCTGATTGGGCCCACTGGCCTTCTGCTGCGCGATTTACTGGGTTTTGGGGGATTTACCTGGTGGTCTCTCATGAGTGGAGCCAATGAATAAAACATCACACAGAAGTTTCCTTGGAACGAGAGCCTGGAGTTGCC
Source organism: Myanophis thanlyinensis (assembly GCA_017656035.1). Taxonomy (NCBI): domain Eukaryota; kingdom Metazoa; phylum Chordata; class Lepidosauria; order Squamata; family Homalopsidae; genus Myanophis; species Myanophis thanlyinensis. The sequence goes on from JAEANM010004532.1 coordinate 3,875, forward strand.
CCCAGAACTTTCTTTTATTGACAGAATAGGAGAGGGTGTGATCAGAAGATGGGTTAGGGGAGGGGATGGGAGGAGACATGGATACCTGTGGCATCCGGTTTGTCCATGTAAGGTAATGTCCTGAGCTTATGTCCATATAAGGCAATGACCTGAGCGGTCAGCAGGTATGTCCATATAAGGCAATGACTTGAGTCTTTGACCGTACAAGGGAATGTCTTGAGAGGTCAACAGGCAAGATGACTCAGAGGGTGTGAGATCATGGCTCCATATCCTGTGTGCATGTTTGCACGTACACAAGATGGATGCTGGATGATTCAGCAAATTCCCACGTTCTGCCATCTGAGAGCTGAGGGAGTACCCAGCCTGAAAGGCTTGCGTCTGTGGTGATGGTCAGATGTTTGAGTTTCTTGAAGGTGCAACCCTTCGGTATAGATCTGACATCTAGCACTGGGGGGAATGAATCACCTCTGGTGGTACACAGACTTTGGTTTGTGCATTGCTGCAACCTTTCCATTGGTATGGTAGAAGGAGTCATATAAAGTCCGTGCATGAAGGCGTGCCCATGGAACAATCACTATGCAAGCTGTCATCTTGCCTAGTAGCTATGACAGGTAGGCCAAGGGCACCATAATGTCCACTCTGATCTGGTTTATCGGGCGCTCTATATTGTCCTGATGATCTTGGGACAGGAAAAATTGGCATAGCCTCGTGTCGATAACCATGCCCAGGTGTTGGAGAGAGATAACTCTTCTTGAAGTTGATTGAGAACCCGTGAGCTTGAAGCACCTCAATTGTTACCTGAAGATCCTCTATTGCCTGAGAATGGGATGTCACCCAGGTAACATTGTATCCTGACTGGGATGGCTTTGAGGTGCGCTGTTAGTGCTGCTAGCCCCTTGGTGAAAGCTTTGGGAGCCGACGAAAGTCCGAATGGGAGGTCCTTGTGTTGTAGGTGTTGCCCTGCGTGATAGAATCTGAGAAATTGCCTGTGAGCTGGATAATCGGGATGTGCAGATATGCCTCTGTCAAATCGATAGATGTCTAGATGTCCGTAGACTGCTTAGTTAGAAATTGCTGCATATTCCTGTCCCGGAACCCTGATCTGTCCTGTGGACGTTCGGGGTAACAGTAATAAGGCCCTCTGCTCGATCCTGAAATCTGTTGAGCGAAACCTAACCCCATAATCCTTGGGATATTTACAGAAACAATAATTTATAGAAGAAATTACGGGCTACTGACTTAGTGTTATACAACCAGCAGATGTTTTGTTTCTATTTGCTAGTTTCCCTCAACCTTTTTTCTCGCGATCATTCTCATTATCTGCAAATTTTTGGTTGTAGAGCACAGTTAAGCTGTCAAATAACATCCCTCTCTTGTTTCTTTTTTTCGCAAATGAAGTTCAGCATTGAATTTTCACATCCATTCCTCATCCCAAAGGGATTGTGTCTGCTGGACTCTGTAGGGAAAGAAACAACCTTTGGAGGATTTGGACCAGAAAATGTTTTTGGAGATGTCAACCAGGATTAGTCATCCCAAATGAACAATATCCCAGTCATTCCCCAAGGGAGCACTTGAAACATTGACTTTCACCAAGGCTCCCATCACTAAAAAAAGAAAATGAGAAATCATTTGTCACCTGCTAACAAAAGGAAATTTTGCCACCAGACTGGAAAATGTGTTTTTCCTAAAGCCAGATAGTCCTTGACTTACAACCGCTCACTTAGTGACTGTTTTACATCACAACACGATCCCAAATGGCTATTTACGATCATGATCCAAAATCCTAACATACTCTACAGGAGTAGTGGAATTCAATTTTTTTTACTACCGGTTCTGTGGGCATGGCTTGGTGGGCATGGCTGGGGTGGTCATGTGACTGGGTGGGCAGTTTCAGTAGGCGGGGCAATCAAGATGAGGCGAGAAACAACACCAGGATGTTTCTTCCCTGCCTTCCTTACAGGATTAGCCCTGTAAAGTGGGAAAAAAACCAAAAGGAGATTTCTTCTAACAACTGGTTCTCCGAACTGCTTAGAAAAATTACTAGTGGTTCTAGTGAATCTGCTGAGTTTCACCTCTGCTCTACAGGTAGTCCTTGACTTACAACCACAATTGAGCGCAACATTTCTATTGCTAAGTGAGACAGTTGTTAAAGTGAATTTTGCCCCATTTTGTGATCTCACAGTCCATCATCAAACGATAAAGGGATACTGCAAAGGTCATAACTATGAAAGACTGTCATAAGTCACATTTTTCAGTGCCATTGTAACTTTGAATGATCCCTAAATTAATTGTTGTAAGTTGAGGACTACCTGTATATAACATTCATTGGCAGAGATGAAGTTACTTATAGTCCTTGACTTAACAACCGGTCACAGTGGATCTATTTTGGGGGTATTTACCAACCAGGTTTGGAAGTTCCAATAATTGGGCCTACTGTGGTCATGTGACTGAACTTTGAATGCTCAGCAGCACTGTGTCAATAGGAAACCATTGGTTTGCATAACAACTGCTGCATTCACTTAATGACTTAAATGACTTAAAGCAAGCCACACTTGCTTTATAATTGCTATATGACCCCTGCAAGAAAAAAATGTAAATTCAGGTTGGTAATGTGACATACAACCATAGTGAGCAGTTTTATTATATATATATTTATTTAATATTTATTTAAATATAGTTACATTTATTATTAATTAGGATTATGTAAGTATTTTCTCATATCTTAATTTCATAACAGATCATATATATTCTTTGATATTAGTTGAGATGTCAGAGTTTGGTGCTCTCTGCACCAAATTCCTTATATTTTGGCCACCATCGCCATTAACTCTTGATTGGCTGGAATTTGTTTTTTTCTATTCTGTTAAATCATAATATTTACATTACGGTTATGGTGTCTTTAAACTGTCTTTCCTAAAGATATTATTTGTTAAATTTATTTGCTACCCCTCTCATTTTGAAGTGACACTAAGCAGCTTAGAACATAAAAAACATTCAAATAATCAGAGATAAAAGATCCCTAACAAAACAAAAGTACCGTTAAAGTTAATTAATAACAACAATATCAACATTTGACAACATGAAAAGAAAGACAGCTGACCACTGTTGAAATCTGATGCAGGTAGCGTTTGGTGATTGTTTTGAAGTCACAGAAGCACTAAAAAATGACCTACAACTTGCAATTGCAACATAATCAGAATTAGGGTACCTTAACCATTGTGTATTTACAATAATTGCAGTGTCTTAGGGTCATGTGATTTCCCAGCTGGTTTCCAACAAACGGTCAGTTCGGGAATCTGTGTGATTCATTGAACCATTGAATTCAGCTGGGTCACACCTATCAAATTGGCAATGGTGTTGAAATTTGGCCCCACCCACCTGCCCCTCTCCTTTATCTCTTCCCCCCCTTTTTTTACTCAACTGAATTGTGCAGAATAGCTGTTTTCTGAGCCTCTGCAGCCTTCCCAATCACCTGGGCTGCCTCCAGTAAGAAAAAAGAAGCATTTGAGAACCCATGCAGCAGTGCAGTTGGCGCGTGCACACCAAACCGGTTGGATTCCAGCACTACATTGAATAATTGCACTGATTCACTTAACCATAACAAAGTTATCCAGGTCATGGTCATCATTCTGCCATCTGATAAAAGGAAGATGCACAGTCAACCCTATTAGATTGGATGATTCATGAAGCGACAACATGGCTTAGAACAGTGCATTATTTCAAACCGCAGCTTAAACAGTAAAGGAACATATGGCTCTGCCTATTTTTAAAAAATATTTATTTATTTTTAAAAAAAAACAGACAGACATACACAAACAAAACATAAAATCATCTTTCAATGCAAATATCTAACCTTTAACCCTACTGAGTTTTCTGTATATACATTATTTACATAGTACATTTTGTCATATATTTACACATATATATAGATTTACGTTTCCTGTTCTTTATTAATCCAATCATATAATAAATCCCAAACCCTATAATATTCTTTATTCTCTTTACCCTTCATTTTTAGTGTTAAACTATCCAGCTCTGCACATTCGAGAATTTTTTCAGTAACAATTCCTTTTTGTGGTTGGTCTTCTTTCCAATTTTTTGCATAGGCAATTCTTGTCGCTGTTAAAATATGTATAATGATATATTGGAAGTGTTTTTTAATTTTGGGGTCTAATAAGCCTAATAAAAATACTTCCGGTTTTGATTCTATTTTTATTCCTATAATTTCGTATAGCCAGTTCACCTGTTCCCAGTAACTAGCTGCTTTCGGGCACTGCCACCACATGTGGTAGAAGGTCCGCATATTTATATTGGAGCTATCAAACGTCTTGACCAATCAGGAGCCTCAGCTTTCCCGCCTTTTTGCAGGCACTCTCCGCTCCTGAACTATGTACAATATACAAAATCCCTCCTGTCCTAGAAAATACGTTGCCAATACTTGGTTACGCTGTGACGTAGTCACGCAGGTATGCAGGGTGTTTCCTAGCCCTGGTTGACCTGCGCAGCTCAAGTCAGCTCAGCAGTAGCAACCTTCTCGGATGTGTCTGCTGCTGCTCTGGGCTCAGCCCCTGGAACTTTCTGGATGATTATTCCTGGCATGGCTGAGCCCTCTTCGAGAAGATCACCACTGGAGCAATCTGGATGTTCGGATACATGACCCTTCATTGGCTCAGGGCTATTTTTTGGTTTTATTACTCATTTGTTTCCACTCTCCATGTCCTCTGGCTATTTCGATTTGATTTTTTTCAACGCGGGATCAGACCTGGTCCCAGTGCCTCCTCCAAATTTGACCATCCATCACCTGCAAGCAATAAGACCGTGGGCCTGTCACTGCTGTTACTGAAGCAGGGATCCATAGCGGTCCATCTGCATAATTCTTAGCATACACTGGGTCCCCTACTACAAACCACTTACTGCTATCATGCAGGTCGGTAATCTTCTCTTGTGCCTATGTGGGGTGAAGACAGTCCAGCTTGTTCCTCAGTTTCCTGTCCATTAATAACTCGACAGGACTCTTCCCTGTGGCCACGCTAGTGGTAACATACTGCACCAACAAAAGGGTGTGTATTTTATTTTGCCAGCCTCCAGCCTCCATGTGGACTAGTGCCTCTTTTGCTATTCTAACCATTTGTTTTTGCTTGACCACTGATGGCTGGATGAAAGGGTGTGACCAATGAGTGTCTGACCCCTAGGTTAGCTAGGGATACTTTGAATTTGATTGCCGTAAACGGGGGTCCATTGTCAGACACCAAAACGTTTGGCAATCCATGCATGGTGAAAAGTCGCCTTGTAGCCACCTTGTAGTTGATGGCATCCAAATGATTTCGAGCCATTTCGAAAACACATTCACTACAATCATGAAGTTTTGTCCTTGCAGTGAGCCTGCTAAATCGATGTGTACCCATGACCATGGGCCCCTCGATGTTTTCCACTTTCTTAAGGGGCTTATTTCTTGACAAGGTGTGCAGATTGCCTCCCACTCTGGCTAGTGCCTTCATTTTAACTATGCCTGGGTGGCCTTCGTGTACCAATTTAAGCACTTTCCTCCTCAGATCCTTTGGGATTTATAACACATTTTCCCCACAATAAACAGCCCTTAAGAACAGACAATTCCTGTCTCCTTAATGGCAAACAGTTTTTGTTATGTCTGCGCATGCGTGGGTGAAGTTTTCCCGCTAGTCCGCCCACACCACACCGACTGCTGATTGGCTGTTGACTAGGAGGCCCCTGATTGGATGAACAGAGAAGGAATCCGATTGGTTGCAGGCGGAGCCACAGGAAAGTATAAATCGAGCGGCCCGCCTGCAGCCAAGAATCAGTTTTATTCTAAAGAAAATAAAGGGAGCCCACGCGCTATCTAGTCTGACTATTCTTTGGGCCTGCGAGCCGGGGATTTCGAGCTTAACAGTTTTAAATCCTCCCACACCAGTCCAGTGAGCCAGCCCCTTCCCACCCAGATGATCATTTGAGCCAATGTCTGATCTTTGGCAAAGTGCTTTGTGATTGTAGAGGCGGTCAATAGAGTTGGTGCAAAATCCTCAATTAAAAGGACAGGAGTCACTGGGGCTGGGTCTTGCACTTTAGTATGAAGAGGGCAGTGGCTTAAGGCGCCTGCATGTCCCAGGTGTCGTCCGGGTTGATGGATGAGCTCATAAATTATACACCGCCAGGAATATAGTCCATCTCGTAAATCTTGGTGACAGGATTTGTGGAGTTGGCCAGTTGCCGGCTAATATTCCTAGGAGGAGCTTGTGATCCATGACTATTGTGACTTGCCTGCCTTAAATGTATTCGTGGAAACGTTTTACTCCTATGAAGTATATCCAAAGCTTCCTTGTCAATTTGGCTATAGTTCCTTTTTGCAGGGAAAAGGGTTCGTGAGTAATACTATGGGAGCCTCCCTGCCATTTGGCAGCTGATGACATAGGACATAGCTCCTATTCCAAATGTGAGACATCACAGGCTAGTACTAGGTGAAGTTGCGGGCTATATTATATCAGAACCTTTTATTGGATGTCAAAAGCTGACTGCCTAGAAAGCTGCAGCTTCCCGCTTGCCCCATTTCCAAGGTTTGTTTTTTTCTAAAAATCTATGCAAGGGTTCAGTTTCAGTTGCTTTATGGGGCAAGAACATACTGTAAAAAATTAAAATCCCCCCAAATGATTGTAACTCGGCTTGATTTGTCAGTGTGGGTGCTTCCCTTAATGGCTTTTACTTTGTTTTCTATGGGATGTGAGATTCAGATTCAGATTTTATTTATCACATACATAATCATACGTGGTACAATAGGAAGTGAAATGCTTTGTGTAACCGCTCAGTTATGAAAATTACATTAAAGAAGTCATTTACAATTGAGATTTAGGAATTTTACATTTTACAAGTTAGAACACTATTTAAATTAGTTGTAAAGTTAAATTAGTAAATTTAAATTAAATTTACAATTTGATTTTACAATTTGAAGTCCTGGGAAGAGCGAGGGGGTGGGATGTCTGATGCCCCCACGGTTACTCACACACAGCATCTTCGCTGTGGGTCCACTCCTGATGCTGCTGCCTCTGGCGGCCTAGTTAGCCGAGCCTTCTCCTGGCTCTGCTGCTCTGGCAGTCCTGGCTGTTTGAGGCCGCTCCTGGCACTGCTGCTTTGGCAGATGTTAGCTTGTAGTCCTCATCTCGGCTCCTCAGTGTCTCTGAAGGTTTTCTGCTTGTTCTTCTAAGTGCCATTGCCTTCGGCGCTGCTGCTGCTGCTGCCTCGCAATGTCTCGGCGGTCCACGTGGATTCCGCCTCGGCGCCTCAGCTGTTTCCTGCAGTCTTTGGAGCCTTCGGTTCCTCGCCTCTGTGCTCTGTTCTAGCTCAGTTCTTTGTGCCATTGTCGCCATCTCAGCCTGCATCGGTAGAGCCCGTCGGTCATCTGCTCTTAGTCTCTGTGCCCAGTGTTCCAGCGCCATTCTCCTCCGCTCTTCTCCCAGGCTCCTTCATCTCTGCTCTTTCTCCCAGTCCAGCCAGTTCGGCTTCGGGACTGGAGCTGCTTCAGGTTGTCCAGATTAGTTAATTTGAGTTTGGTTTGAGTTTAAATTTGAATCCGCTCCGTTGATGTGGCCAAAAAGCTGTTAATTTGGCCAAATGCATAGCATCAGAGCAGTCATGACCGGCTGCCTGTCTCACTGGCGCCATCTTAATTTCTGGCAGCATCTATGAGATAGCCTAAGAATAAGCCCTCTGAATCTTTCGAATTAGACTTGCACACTCTTTCTACCCATCATACCAAAGCTAGCAGTACTATGGATGGTTGACTACAAAACTCCTATGGTTGTCCTGTGTCATGCACCTGTTGTAAGACTCTTCTGCCGAAGGCAGCATCTGAAGATGCATATGTGTCAATCCTATAATGCTTTATGAAAGGGTAGGGTGTAGACCAAGTTGCTGTCCTACAAATGTCTTCTATGGATGCCTATATTGACCAAGCCACGGTAGAGGCTGCACTCCTAGTGGAATTGGCAGTCAGGTGTTCTGGGACCTGCAGTTCTTTGGCTTGGTAGGCTGTGGCGATACAAGCTCTGATTCACTGTCCTATGGAAGTAGATGTTACCCACCTCCCCAACCCCCAAGGGTGGAAGGCTACAAATAGGGATTCTGTCTTCCTAATTGGGGAGGTTCGCGCAATACAGATTTTAAGAGCCCTGCGGACATCCAAGGGTATGTCAGGCTTTTTCTTTTTCATGAACCGGATTAGGGAAGAAGTCCGGTAATATAAGCTCTTGGACCCTGTGGAACCAACGGTTGACTTTTGGAATAAAGCAGGAATCTAAATGGAATACGACCCGATCTGAGTGGAAAATGCAAAGATCTTGTCTAACTGACAAGGCGGCCATTTCCATTATTCTCCTAGCTGATGTGATAGCAACTAGGAAGACCACTTTGAATGATAAGAGTCGTAAGCTAGCCTCTCAAAAGTGACTCAAACGGAGAGGCCATCAGGGCCTGCAGGACCTTAGGTAAGCTCCAGGTTGGATGCCTGTGGATAACCTGGGGCCTGAGATTGGAAGCTCCTTTGAGGAAGGAATGGATCACGGGATGTTGTTATCTCCTGAAATAGATCAGGATGGAGCTGCCACTCCAAGTGGTCCACTGTGATCCGGCTCAACCAATCAGCCTGAACGTTATTTGCGCCCAAATTGTGCTGAGCTCTGAGGGAAGAAAAGTGTTTTTCTGCCCATAGACACAAGTCCCGGGCTTCCCTCATTAAGGACCACAAGTGGGTGCTTCCTTGTCAGTTGATGTGGGCCTTAGCAATTATATTATCTGTCATGACCAGAACATCCGGTCCCCTGATGATCAGGAGGAAGTGTCTAAGTACCAGGTGGATTAAGTAGGTCTGAAGAGGACCAGCGTCCCTGAGTCATTTGGTTTTTTAAGTGTGCTCCCCACCCAATTTGACTCGCGTCCATTGTAATCGTGACTGGTTCCAGCTGTTTGAAAGGGGAGCTGTTACAAATCGCCAACAAGGTCCACCCTGGCTGGTTGTTGACCCACTTGATGTCCTTAGTATCCCATCCTCATTGCCAGTATTAGATAGGATGATTCATGAGGCGATGACATGGCTCAGAACAGTGCTTTATTTGAAGCTGCAGCTATAAAGGAACAACTGGCAACTTCGTTTGACGGCTCTGCCTATTTATACGGGAGCTGTCAAATGTCTTGACCAATCAGGAGCCTCAGCTTTCCCACGTTTTTGCAGGCCCTCTCCACTCCTGAACTATGTACAATATACAACAAAGTAGGAGTTCCTCCATAACCTACAAAAAAAAAATGATAAACAGAGCAATGGTTTTCATTCCATATACATTGCAGGAATATCTGAAAAGCCCAGGAGGATCTTCAGCCAACAAATTTTATGTGCACACTTCAAACCTAAGAAATACACCCAGACAAAAACTGAGCAACGTGGTATATGGTATATGCAGTACAGCCATGTGCAAATCTGTACATTGGGGAAACAAAACCACCACTTCATTAACACATGGCACAACATAGGAGAACAAACCCATCAGGAAGATTCAGCAGTCCAATTGCACTTAGAAGGACAAAGGCCACTGTTCTGAAGACAACATAGTCCATATTTTGGACAAACGGGACTGTTGGTTTGAATGAGCAGTTAAAGAGGCCATTTATGTCAAAATTGAACAGCCCTCTCAATAGCGGGACGGATACAACCAGAGGTGAATTGCGGCGATTTTAATTTGGCCCCACCCACCCACCTCTGCCCTTTCTTTTCCTATAGCAGCATGGGTTTTTATTTTTCTTACCTTAATGAGCTATTTGGCGCTCCTGGAACCTTCCTAATCATTCCAGCTGCCTCTGGTGAGTGTAAATTAGTTTTTAAGATCAGTGCGGCAGCATGGTTGGTGCGCGTGCACGCACACCGAACCAACATCAAACCAACGAATGCATGCCGAACCAACAGCAAAACCGGCTGGATTCTCCCCCTAGATATGACATCTATATTCAGTCTACCACACAGTCCTTTCAACAGTTCCAAGATGGCTCCACACCCATTTGCACTACTTAGGTGACTCTGAAGACACAGATAAACTTCCAAGTGGCCTCAACAACTTGCTAAAAGAATGCAAATGACCAGCTGTCTGCATGGAGCATAAATCCTTCCTTTCCACCAGCATCCAGTCAGTGCTAATGAGAAACGAAATGTCTTCAGAGAAAAGCTAAATAAAGTGATAACAACCACCTTATTTAGCAATGGAAATTCTGCCCCTAATCATGGTCATATGTTGAGGACTATCTATATAAAACATTAAAGCATGCAAAAATCTTTATGCAAAATATATTAAAATGTATGCCGATTAAAATCAAGACATTATTTTAATTAGTATAGTATAAGGAACCGGGATCAACAAATATAGTTTTAGTTGATTCATTAACAAGAAATTCAAGAGTTGAATCAATTAAATTGGAAGTTAATCCTAGCATCCAATTCTTGCTTAGTCAACCCATGTTAGATTGCCTGTGGGAAAATGGCAGGTAGGGAGTGAAGCTGTGCAATTATTTATTCCAAATTAACGTCTTGCGATCGATGAAGAATTTGATTTTCGCCCATTTTTATTTAAATTGAGTGGCTTCTACTTCTAAATGAGAGAAAAGATCAGATTTACCATATAATGCTAGCTTAGTATATTTTTATAACATAGGATAAAATAAATTTAAAAATGCAAAGCCAATGGGGTTTTAAAACGTGCATTTCTCAAAAAAGAAATGCCATCTCTTTCTTAATGTCGCAGTTTATAGTAATTTGGGATTTTTTTTCCGGTTCAGATGCTCTTGTTTAATTTCCTCTGATTTTTAATATATAATTGAGACACAGCGGAAAAGACAAAAGTACACAATATCCTTATTAAAGTCACTAAATTAAAGCCACATAATTTTTCTGACCCTCAGGCAGTTTTATCATTCACACAAGCCTTCCTTTAGCACACAGTTGTGCCTCCCGTGTTACAGGTAGGGTTTAAATGATGGCTTATGATGTGTAAAGGTTTACAGCAGGAGTCCCCATGGGCGAGCACAATTTGTACAGTCAGTGCTACTCTTCCCATTGCCCATTAGGAACCTGGGATTCCCTGCACCCCTCATCTGATATCATTTATTGGCTCTGCTGTCACCCCTGTTAACCCCTGTAACACACTCTCCCCAACCAAATTTCTTTGATCCCACAGAGCGAGGAAGGGGTTTCACATGTCTCTCACTGATGAGATGATGCTAATCCTAGCATTTCCTAACATCGAGGTCTGAGTGTATTGGGGCATGGGTCTGGTATGCCCTTCCCCATGCGCTCATCAAGATGTAATTGTGGTTCTGAGATCCTCCTAGCAATAAATGCAGTCTCTTCTGTGCTTTGGCTCAGAAGAGTCATGCTTTTATTTTATTTTTATTTATTGTAATTTGTCAAACAGAATCTAGAAAAAAAATATAATGACAGGGAATGATGGGCGTGTTTCTAGCACACTTATGCACACTCCCTCTACAAACCTCTCAAGTGTGAAGTGAGATCCACGGAAGTCAATTTAGGATTAAAACTCTGAAAATTAGTACCAGCTAATTGAATCAGGCAATAAAGACTTTGACAACTGGATTACAAAAATCATACTTTTTTTATAGTCAAGTTTAGAACAATTCACATTGTGCTTAAAACTATTGTTTGCTCACATATTATTACAATTAAAACAAAAAAGTCACCAACGGGTAAAATATTACTACGTATAATTTTATATACAAGCCTGACCGCAATCAATGCAATTCAAGGTTATCAAAACCCAAGAATTTCTAGCCTAGTAGCGTAGGGAATTCCATTATATACAGAAGAGTGCAAAACTTTTCTTGTAAAATACTTCTGAACCCTCTCAATTATACTAATAGCAGATATATATATAGTAAGGATTGGCCTGGCGTATGTTTTATAGGCTCTAATTAGTAATACAACATTACCAGAAAAGAAACTTCGTAAAATTAAGTTTATAATTCTTAATGCTTTTTTAGCAATACTGTTATAATGAACTCTGGAGCATAAATCGTCAGAGATAAGTACACCAAGGCCCTTAACAAAATGAAGGTCAGTTGCTAGGTCGATATCACCTAACTTATACTTAATATTCTGATTACGTTTACCAATATGTAAGACAGAGCATTTATTAATCGAGGTTTGAAGTTGCCAAATGGGTGACCATTCAGACACATAGTCAAAATCACTTTGCAAAATAGAATGGTCTGTAGTAATGAATAATTTTACGTCATCAGCAAAAAGGACAGAATTGCTTTTAAGCTGATCCCATAAATCGTTGATATAGCACAAGAAAAATGTAGAACCTAAGATGCTGCCTCACAGAACACCATTGTTAACTGATGCAGGATTAGACAAACGAGTTCCCTGTTTGACTTTCTGCAGTTTATTATTTTTTTTTTAATCAAATTTATATACCGCCCGCTCTCCCTAAGGACTTGGACAGCACAACAGCAGTTTACCATTTACTACTGTATCAAAAGCCTTTTGCATCTACAGCTTTGCTTTGATCAAGACATGTAGTCCAAATGTTTTTATAGTGCAAATGTTGTAGATTACAGGACCGAGTTTTTCCTAAAGCCAAACTGTTTGTCGGATAGCAAGTTGTTTGTCTAGAAGTGGTGAACGATGGATTGGTTTATAATTGATTCCATAACTTTGCGTGTAACACAATGCAAAGAGATTGGTCTATAATTTTCAACTGAACTAGGGTAACCCTTTTAAAAAAGTGATATAACTATAACTGATGACCATAGATCAGGCAGAGAACTAGTTCAAAACGAAAATTGTACATAAAGGATCAGCTAGAACAATTGCAAGTTTTTTCAAGAAAAAAGCACATAAACCATTTGGACCTGTGGATAGCAATGGTTTTAGATTACATAATGCTAATTCCACATTATCTACTGTAAATTTAATATTTAGCAATTTGCTACAACTTATTTGTGGTTCGGCTTGCGAATGAGGGACTGCAACCATTGGTATTAACAAAAACTGAACTAAAACATGAATTGAAGAGATTGGCCTGACCAACATGGTCAGTACAATCAGCCCTTTTAAGGGTGGAATCACTTGTGAATCTTTAAGTTTCAAGTTAACAAAATTGAAAAAGGCTCTCGTAGAGTTTAACAGCTTTTCTTCCTGTTTGCAGAAATAATTGGTGCATTCATCTTTAATTTGACGACACAATTCGAAGAACAGTCATTAAAACCCAGTTGGGGAAAATGTAGATTAATGCAAAAGTCAATCATATTATGATCACTGTTTAAAAAAGGGTTCTCTAATGTGTAAGCCATAAATTAAATTTAAGCTATTACAGAGAATTAGATCAAATTTCTAGGTTCTATCATATCACGACCTAAAATGGACACCTAATATCAAAAATGTCATCAAAAAAGCACAACAAAAATGTTCTTTCTGCATCCTCAGAAAGCTTAAACTGCCCAAGATTTATACTGATTATTGTCTCCTAGTATGATTTGACTTCTTATTTGTACCCCATGAGTATCATTAAGTGTTGTATTTTATGATTCCTGACGAATGTATCATTTCCTTTAATGTACACTGAGAGCCTATGCACCAAAGACAAATGCCTTGTGTATCCAATCACACTTGGCCAATAAAGACTTCTGTTCTGTTTTTGTCCATGCCCCTGTCCCTATATCTATACCTATACCTATACTATCCTATCCAGACAATTTTTGAGCCTAATGTTGTCAACAACTAACTGCTCCAGCCTCAAGGTTGTAACAGCATTGTAAAAAGTTGCATGTATCAGTTCATTTGTTGAATGTTTAAGGCCCAATTAATTAATGGCAAATTAAAATCACCAAGCAGAAAAAAAGGATGTGAGCAAGGAGCCGACCAGATTAATGATTCAATTAACTTATTCACATGGCCAAGATTCTCTGTAACATAAGAAGTGAACTGTAGTATTTAGAGTCAGGTTGCAAACAAAGTGTTTTATATTGGGGATGAAGAGACAGCCGATCGCAATGTAACAAGAAGTCAGTTGAATCAGAACAGGACAGAAATGCAACAATGTGACAGCCCTTTATACTTCGGCTGCTGGTGCGTCTTAGCCAATCAGAGAGCAGGATGTTCCTGCTCTCTGGTGCTGCTTTGCCGCCAAAACTATTTACAGGAAAATTCCATATATGAGTATATTTATACCCCTCCCTCCTAGGATCAGTTTTAGCCAATCGGCTATGTAATGTAATTGCACAGGTACGCAGGGCATTGTCTGACCCTCGTGGACCTGCGCAATTCATTCCCTCCAGCAGCACCGACCTGTTCAGGTGGGTCTGCTGCTGCTGCTGGCTCGGCCCCCGGAACCTTCTAGACTACTTCGCTGGGTGCGGCCAAGTCGGCCAACTGAATGTCGCCGCTGGAATCAACCAGACTCACTGGTAGGCGACTCTGTAAAGGGTCTGGCATTACTATTTTCTCGGCATTTGTTTCTGCATGGCCTTCCTTCTATGCTATCGTGTTCTTCAGGCGCTGGGGCTGCTCGCTTATGCACTTGGTCCCAGTGCCTCTTCCATATTCGCCACCTGTAGGCGATAAGAGCGGGGACCTGTTATTGCAGTGATTTTCCCTGGTACCCACATCAGCCCCTCTGTGTAGTTTCGAGCAAACACGAAGTCACCTATTTTGAACTGTTTGCTCCTATGGGTGTTGATATCAGTTTTTTCCTGCTTGGGGTGCAGACGATCCAATTCGTTCCAGAGTTTGGGGCCCATTAAAAGTTCTGCACGACTTTTGCCAGTTGCTGCACTGGGTGCTATGTGTTGGTTTAGGAGGAAAGCGTCTATTTTACTTTGCCAATCCTCCGGGCCCATCCTGCTCAATGCTAATTTGGCTATCTTGACCGTAATTTCTGCCTGACTATTGCTGGGTTCGCCGTAGATTGTGGCCCATTGTCCAACACCAATACGTCCAGCAGCCTGTGTGTGGCAAATAGTCCCCTCAGGGCCCTTATGGTTGCTTCTGTGGTGGTAGATGCCATTCTGACTATTTCTAGCCACTTCGAGAATGCATCCACCACAATCAGAAACATCTGGCCCTGCATCAGTCCCGCATAGTCAATATGTATGCGTGACCATGGTCCCCTGGGTTTCTCCCAATGTCTGGGTGGTGCTGCTGGGGGGTTTGGCCTGGATTCCTGACATGGGGGGCACCTGGCAACCCACTGTTCGATTTCGCTGTCTAACCCTGGCCGCCACACATAGCTAAGGCCTTCATTTTTACGATTCTGGGGTGCCCCTCATGCAGTAGTTTCAATATTGCGCCCCTCATGCTTGTCGGTATGATTACCCGGTCACCCCACAGCAAGCAACCCTTGATTATTGACAGTTCCTGATGTCTGACCCAAAATGGTCGTAGTTCATCATGGTCGATTTTGTCCGGCTATCCCCTTCCCACCCAGGAAGAAACTTTCGCCAAAGTTTTGTCTTTTGCGGCTACCTTTGCGATGTTCAGCACCGACAAATTATCTTGAACGAAGTGCTCAATGAAGAGTACAGAGTCCATTGGTGCGGGGTCTTCGACGGTGGTTGGAAGGGGGCACCTACTTAATGCATCCACGTGCCCAATGGCCCGTCCTGGGCGATGCACTAATGAGTAGTTGTACGTGGCCAAAAATGCCGTCCACCTGGTAAACCTGGGGGACAAGATTTGGGGAGTGGGCTTGTCCACTGCCAGCATACCTAGAAGGGGCTTGTGATCAGTAACCAGGGTAAAATGCCTCCCATACACATACTCATGAAAACATTTCACCCCCGCTACCGTAGCCAAAGCCGCCTCTCGGCGGGGGAGAGTATGCGGGAGTAGTAAGCGGTTAGGGCTTCCTTCCCATTTGGAAGCATATGGCTAAGGACAGCCCCTAGACTCATCACAAGCCAAGACAAGGGGGAGGTCGGCGTTGTATTGTACCAGGAAATGTGTTAGATAATAACAGTTGTTTGACCTCATGGAAGGCTCCTTCGCTCGCCCCCCCCCCCCCCAGACCCATTGTGCCTTTTTTCCCAGCAGTTGATGCAGCAGCTCGGCTACTGAGGCTTTGTGGGGTAGAAATACATTATAAAAGTTGAGGAGTCCCAGAAAAGCCTGTAACTCCATCTGATTTGTTGGGGTTAGTGCCCACTGGATGGCCTCGATTTTTCCCCTCAGTCGGGTGAATCCCAGAGGTGTCAACAAGGTAGCCCAAAAATTCGACTTGGGTCGCACCTATGTTGCACTTTTCATGTTTAAGCTGTAGCCCCACATCTTGCAGTTTGGTGAAAACTGTGTGCACACGGTTGCCCAATTCAGGTTTGGAGGGGGCTGAGACCAATATGTCATCAAAATAAGGTACTACCCCCGGTATGCCCAGAAGGAGGCGTTCCATGAGGCTCTGGAATAACCCTGGGGCAACGCTTACCCTGAATTGCAATCTTGTGCATTTAAACGCCCCCCTATGCGTTACAATGGTCTGGGCTTCTGCAGTTTGGTTGCACACCGGTAGCTGTTGGTATGCTTGTGCTAGATCTAGTTTTGCAAAGATTCCGCCGCTCCCCCAGTTGGTGTAAGAGGTGCTGCACTACTGGTACTGGGTATGCACTTTGTTGCATGGCCTTGTTAAGTGTACATGTCAAGATTCAAATGGAGATTTTGTGTTTGTGGGGGTATTAGCTGCATATGCATGTGTATTAGGTTAGCTAGCAGGCAATCTTGACACTAGAATATTCATTGTCG
>JAEANM010004533.1:0-20672 GCA_017656035.1 Myanophis thanlyinensis
CCTGTGTGTTTGTCTTCACTCTCGCATGCCGAGACCCCACGAGTGACCCACCCTAATGCGGACAATCAGGAAAACCGGTCCTGATCTTTTTCAAGCTTGGCTCCTAACAGAGGTTGAAATTCAGCATCGTGCAATATATGGCATTTCAGCTGAGTCCCATGCATTGTTGGAATTTCTTGTCCACCAAGATCTGTGATTAAGATTGAAACTTAATATAACCAGTTGTCCTAAAGGTGCTTTTTCAAGAGACAACTGACTGTCTGGTTTTTCTTTGAAGATGTTTTGCTTCTCATCCAAGAAGCTTTTTCACCTCTGACTGGATAGTGGGGAATGGAAGGATTTATGCTTCTTGTACACAGCTGGTCATTTGCATTCTTTTAGCAAGTTATTAAGGTCACCTGGAGATTTATCTGTGTCCTCAGGGTCACTTGAGTGGTGCCAATGAGCATGAAGCCTTCTTGGCTGCATCCTTCCATTCCCCACCAGTCAGAGCTGAAGAAGCTTCTTGGATGAGAAGTGAAATGTCTTCAAAGAAAAACTAGAAAGTCCAGTTGCCTCTTGAAAAAGCACCATTGGGATAACCGTGGAGTTTCTCAGAATGACTGAGAAACTCCATAGACCAATAGCCAGTTTTTAACCACATCTGGAACTTTTATAACAAATTCACATGAAAGAAAGTTGATCCTAAATTTAGGAAGATCCACCACCAGCAAAGGAAGAGCAGATTAAAAACTGCATATACACACACACATCCTGCACAATAACAAATCCTCCATCGTGTCAAGAGCTGCCAGTTCCAGCTAAACTAAATCCTGACTATCCTTCCACAGATACTTCTTTTCCTGTTTCAATTCAATCAATTCCATTCAATCCTTTATTGTCAATGCACAACATGTGTGCAGCAAAATTGAGTGAGCCTCCATCAGTACAATCACACAAAGCACAGAAACACAGAATACATTCCGATACAGAACACATCTTCAGACTTATGAACAAATCCCTAACCCCAGGAAATGCCTGGGCTGGCACATTTCCACATACAGATATATATATACATATATGTATATGTGCTGTATACACACACACATTATTCCACCAATATGTACATGTTGCTCATTGCACTGTCATTGTGACTCTGTTGTATTAAGTCTAGACATGGTGTTATGTAGCATTTAGAAGTCGGACGGCCCAAGGATAGCTGTTTTTCAGCCTATTTGTCTGGCTGGCTATGCTTCTATCTCTTGCCTGATGGTAGAATTATGAAGAAGTGCTGTCCAGGGTGACAGTCATCCCTGAGGATTTTTCTCACTCTGCTGAGACAGCGGGATCTGGCTATTTCCTCCACTGGGGTTATGGGACAGCCCATGATTTTTTGTGCTGTGCTCATCACCCTCTGTAGTGCCTTCTTGTCCATGGTTGTTAGTTCGGTGTACCATACTGTGACACAATATGTAAGGACACTTTCTATTGTTGACTGGTAGAAGGAAATCATCAGCCGCTGTGCCAACTGGTTTTTCCATAAGACTCTCAGGAAATGGAGTCTTTGTTGGGCCTTCCTGATTACCTGGGATGTGTTAGTTTCTAGGTGAGGTCTTGGCTGAGGTGCACTCCTAGGAATTTGAAGGAGGAAACCCTCTCCACACAGCTTCCCTTAATATAGAGTGGGGCAGGTTCCTCTCTCTGTTTCCGGAAGTCCAGCATCATTATATTTAATATATAATATTATAATAATATATATAATATAAATATACCTGCCAGGAGCTGTGTTGCGAAAGAAGGCAGGCAGGCAGGGCCAAGACAAAACTCCTTTCAAACTGAATTAGTAATTATTGATTAAAATTAATATTCCTGTAAAATAAGGTACCCATGTATAAAACTAATTTATTCTGCCTTCACATGCACCAGCCATTCCTTTTCTCATACAGTCTCTTCTATCTATCCTATGCCCTTGCCCTCCTTCCAGCAGAAATTTCAAGAAAGTTTCAAGAAGAGAGCAGGATGGGCATGGGGTAAGAAAGGAAGAGGTAAGTATTGAGAAGGAAGGAAAGAGATCGTGGGAAAGCCAAACGGCGTGTCTATGAGGCAAGCAGATGAAGGGAAGAAGCAATAGTTGTTGCAACACTTTTAAGCATTGCATAAAGGGTTAAAACTCATTAAATTACAAAAGCACCCATGACTCTACTAATGCACAAAGTGGGGTTGTTTTTTTTCTGAAATACAATTCTTCAGGAGTAACGTGGAAGAAGTGGCAGGGACTTGGAGGGCTAATAAAACCAGGAAAGTTGGTTGGATGATCCAGCCATTTTCAACCATTCAATCCAGCTTTCCTGTGGCTATGTTTCTATGGAATTTCCCTTCCAATCTCTTTTAATAACTGAAGTTGCACATTTCTATTGCTTCATCTCAATCTATTGAATTGCTTCTTTTCAATTGCTTTTTCAATCCGGGCCAAGATTTAAAAGAATAAGACGCATTCAGCCTCCTAGCGTGGTGTCGCCAAACCCTGCCAGCAGCCAATGTCCTCTGGCTGTGGCCTTTTCTTTAAAGATCTTTCCAGACTATGGAATTTAAGAGCCCTCCACCCCATACTTGAATCAACAGGGGAAAAATAATAATCCTGGGATAGCTTTTGCCAAATGGCAGGGTCCTGCTTATTTATGTTGATTCATGTTAATCATAGGCATTGTTTTACTCTATGGACTTTGCTGCCCTCCTTTGTCAGCATGTCATTTTTGGGTGGGGAAAACATCCGCCAACCAAACGGCTGCTATAGAAGTGGTGTGTCTATGTGTGTATGTGAACCTGAGAAACTTGCCCAATTTCACCTGTCTTCTTTAGCTTGTTTTGTGTCCTCCTACCTCCTAAACGCCCTGTTTGATTGCAACATAAATGGAATGAAGTGAGAAACACAAAAAAGGAAACCTAAAAGGAACTGATTCATTAGCAGTTGTTCTCAGGACCCACAATTTTATTTAGGTTTTTAATCTTCCTTTTCCGTTCCTTATTACACTATTTCAAATGTGAAGAAAATGAAGAGGCCATAGAGTTAAAATAGCTGAAAACGGTCCATCCAGAGTTATAGAACTAAAATGGCTTGACTGCTGATACGGAGGAGGTTCCTGTGCCAATTTTTTTTTTGCATGCTTCAATAATAGTGTAAAGTCAAGCTCAGGATCTGGGGATCATTGGTCATATCCATGTGGTTGTCTTGGAAAATAAATGGAAGCTCAAGAGAGACTAGAGTGGCAGGGAAGTAGCCAGCTGGAGCAAGAAACTTCCAATTGTAACAGAAGGCACTCTCACCTCTGGTCTTGGAACGTCTGCCAAATTGTGAGTAGACAATCTTGAATGATAAGTAACAGAAAGGAAGCAGTTCCCCTCATTTTCACAAACAACTTGGACTGGACCCTGTACATGTAGTCCTCGACTTACAACCATTCATTTAGTGACCGGTTACAACAACACTGAAAACAATGACTTACGATGGTTGTAACATCTTCATAGTCATGTGATTAAAATTCACATGCTTGGTGTCATGCCCCCCGTTGGAATTGGAATCTGTGGGGGAGGATGAGGTGGAATGGGAGCCGGCAGAGATAGAAAAGGTGGCTCCGTTGGCCTTGGGGGAAACTGGGGAAGCGCAGAGTCAGTCCGGGCAAGGCTTGCCTGAAGTAGTAGGGTCTGCAGACAGGGAAAGCTCAGGAGACGAGCAAGGATTACCCCATCCTGATCCAAGAAGATGTAGGGAGAAGGCATGACCAACACAGATCAATCCGTCCACGAGGAAGAAGAGAGCCCTGCCCCTTTTTATAAGGCACACCTGGAGACTGAGAGATAAGGAGGTGCCGTTGGGAGGGGCATTTGTTGGGAAATTGCCAAAGCCTGGAATTTGCTGTGATCTGTTTTGTGCGGTTTGCTGGTTTGCCTGCTTCACTGAAACTCTGGCCCTGGCTACTGTGAGGCTAACCTGGCTTGTCGGACTGCTGGCCCTAGTTGCTGTGTGGCTAATCTTGCTAACTTGACTATTTGCAGCCAGAGGCTTCTGAAGGTGTGTGGGAGAGCTTTGCTCAAGGACTGGTAGTGATTGTGGGAACAGTTTGGGGGCACAGTTGCAGCAATAAAGGGAAATTGGATTGGTTCTCTGGCTGTGTTGCTTTCATGCCATGCCCTGGGTCATCACACTTAGAAACTGACTCATGTTTATGACGGTTGCAGTCTCAGGGTCATGTGATCACATTTTGCTACTTTCTGTCAATGGGGAAGCCAGATTCACTCTACAACCCATGTTACTAACTTAACAAGTGTAGTGATTAACTTAACAACTGTGGCAAGAAAGGTTGTAAAATGGGGCAAAACTCACTTAACAAAGTCTCGCTTAGCAATGGAAATGTTTGGCTGAACTATGATCATAAGTTGAGGACTATCTGTATGTTCTATGTGCAAAAGTGATGGACCTTTGATAGTGACAGCTCTCACTGCAATCAGTGGCAGCAGATGACACCAAAATGATGATGCAGTTTGGTGTCATCAACAAACACTGCCATTGTGGTCTTGTGTCTCTTGTTATAACAAAAATCCTTCCATTATGGTCTTGTGTTCCAACATCTAATAAGATATGTCTATAAAGGTTTCCTGGGAACAATTCACACTAATCAGTCTTCTTGATATTGAACTGTACTTTGCCTCCAGGAAAAGAAGAGTAGAATAATGGCAGAAAAAGTTGCTCAAGGATTGATAAACCTCCAAATGGCCTCAACAACTCTCAGAAAGAATGCCAACAACTAGATGACTGCAAGGAATATAAATCCTTCCATCCTCCACCATTTAGTAAGAACTGAAGAAGCTTCTTGGATGAGAAGCAAACAGCTGTCAAGCAAAAACAAAGTCCAGTTGCCTTTTGAAAAAGCACCTTTGGGATAACCATGATCCGGATGACCGAGAATCTCCATGGACATCAAGAATCAGAAGGTAGTGGGTACCCCAGCATCACCCAGAAAATATTTCTTTGATTACATTCTCCTTTGATTACTTTGTTTCCTATGTGATGGGTGATAAGGCACAATGAATTTTATGCACTTTGAAGCTATTGGACAGTGGAGAAATAAGGAGAAAACAGTAATTAATACTGCTAGAATGACAATAGAAGAGAATATATGTAGCTAATAGCTGGACTGTGACATTCATGGTGCTCTCTGAGCTTGGTTGTTGCTTGAAGATATTTTATTACCTAACTCAGTAACATCATCAGTTCATGTGGGGTTTGCTGCCCATTTATAAAATTAATCTGTGATCTTGCTTATGTACTGTGGTTGAGATGATAGCAGTATCATGGCATCAAGGGAGAAATTAATGCTGCCAGGGCATCATTGCATTAAGGGTAAGCAGGGGGAAATTATCAGGCCCTTGCCTAAATAATGCAGTTGGGATGTAGACTGGCTTTATTTACAACTTAAATGTAATGAATTAGGCAACAACTATTATCTAATTCATACAACTCTAGGACAGTATCTGCAAGCAATATTATCAATGTTTCTGGGTTTCAACAAGAAAATATACCACAAACTGGCTTAGAATAAAAGAAAAATAAAAGTCAGCTGTTGGCTGACATAAAGGTTTCCAGTTCTAAGCTAAAATGTTCAGGGAGATCTTTCCCCCCCCTCCTTCAGGACCAACTGATCCACTAAATGTAATCACTGTTCTTTAATTCGTTCAACGATATGGTTAATTAAACCATTTTCACTTCTTCAGTTCAGTATTTTCACTTCTGGTTTATGAGGTTACCACTTACAGTGATGGAGAATGTATCATTCTATGGTGCAGTTTTCAAACAGGAACTTCTGAGGTCTAATTTTTGCTGTTAGGAAACACATGCACTTGTTAATTAACATCCTGCGAAAATTTAAGAGAAGCAGAACAATTTGGGAAGGAATGTATTGCCACTGAAATTTCAGCTAAAATAAACCTGGAAGATAAAACAGTGAAAGGTATTTTGGAGGAAAACAATTGCCCTGAAAAATACATATGGAATGTCTTTGATTGTGGGCCTATTTTAGATATTTCAAAATTAACAAACCTACTTAACCTGAAGGAACAAGATTTGAACTGATTTCACAATATTGATTTCAGAATTAGGTTATTTCCAGCAAAGAAACAAATTCATTCAGCTTATCATGATGTTCCCAGTGAACCTCAGCGGACTACATATATTGTACCTCTTCCTAAAAATGTTTCTTACATTATTCTGTTTAATAATTAGGAAGTATACATGAATTAAGTTGTAACTAATTAATTTAATAAAGCTAAACTCTAGCCTTTCTTCCCTTATTACAAATGAATGATCATTTCAACAAGTGGGGCTACTGGGGTGTGTATTTGTGTTGTATTCCTATAACAGACCTGTTATGAGTTAAAAAATGAGTTAGTATGGAAAAGATTATCACTTCTTTATAAACCATGAAAGGATGATTAGTACAGTAAGGCAAATAAGAAAAGAGAAAATGAAGAATGGCAAGGGATCAATATACAGGAGTACAGTGAATGTTACATGAGAAGGAACTTAGAAATATTGCAGATCTATCAGAATTGCACAATATGTAGAAGAAAAGCAAATGTAGGGAGGAATCAGTTATAATCTACTCCACTACTCTCAATATTGTTACAGCCTTGACCTCTTTTAAGCTGAGGAATTGTTATCTGTTGATGCACTAATGTGAACACACCCTTCACCAGAAAAGGATATAAAGCAAGTCACAACTCTTGGAGGTTCCACTTGAACCCCAGGAAACTCTTTTAGATCATTAGATCAAAAGTCCAGCAACTTGTGTCCAAAAATAACTAGAAACGGATCTCCCTAGGAAATCTAAAGACAAAGCATAAAAACTATAAGTATTTTTCCCTGGTTGTTTTCCAGCAATTGGCATCTGGAGTCATCCTGCCACTAACCTAGGGTTGTATTTGTTTGTTATGCTGAATTAGTATAATGGTTCATTCTTCCTAAATCTGGCTTACTCTCCTCTAAGGATATAAGAATCAATGGTTCATTACCCCATCTTGTGGCAAGTTCAACTCCCAGAATTTATAGCAATGTTCACAGACAGATTCTATGATTTATCTGGCTAATACAAATTTGAAATAATTAGTGTGCATATCAATTGGGTAGGGGTGAGGAAGTAAATTACATCACCATATATAATTTTACTCTTGCACTGAATCATCTCCAAACTGGCAATAAAATAGGCAATGATATTCAATGCAAGGGTAAAATTATATATGGTGATGTAACTTTCTTCCCCACTTCTACCTAATTTGTTTCAGAGCAATTTACCAACTTTAATCCATAACATTTGGCAGCCATCCTATTTATCTCCAATTTTAGATAGCCTTTTTAAAACTAAGGTTCTTTGTTCTTCCACTCTATGTCAATTTACTATGAAAATAATTTATTTATTCCTGTTCATACTTATCAGTTAAGATTTCTGTAACTACAGCCAGCTCTTAACTATGCCAGGTGTAGGAGCTGACTAGACTAACAAAGGAGGGGTCAAATATGTCATCAGTCATGAGTGATGAGTCCCTGTGCGCCAACAAGAGATCTAAGTCCAGTGACCTTGAATGCCTTCTTAATTCCTGCTCATTTCCGTTGACTGCTAGTAGTTCTTGTAGAGAATTTAGGCAATACATCTTTTTACTCATTTGAACTGCCTGAATCTCCTGATTTCCCCTGTGCCTGATAGCAGTACCATTACATTTAAAAGAAGTTTTTCATGGAAGATTGTGTCAGAGACTAATATCTGTGTAATATCTATACCAAAGATCCAAAATAATACTGATTTTATCTTTCATATAATAATAGTGGACAATTTTCTTGGGAGAAATCAAATTAATGTCCTTTTCAAAAATGATTTTCAGATCCATTTGGTTGAAATAATAATACTGGCAAAAAAATGCACTCTTTCTCTACTAAAGAACTCATTTGAAAGAAAAGAAGTTGGTGAATAATCACTTTATAAACCCAATTAATAACTTTACAAACACAGGTCATTAAAACAGACAGAAGAGCAAAAGAAAGAATCAATGATCTAATCACACTATTAATAAATTATAATAACATTAATAAAGGGACTGAGCTTGAGTTTGAAACTAAAGCAGCTGGAAAGATTAATCAGCGAGTAATTTTAGGGTTGGAAATGAGAAATAGAAACTAAGATTTGGTACTTCATATAATATTTTTAATACTGGTAGGAGAGAAAAGGTTTCTGGTACATTTCTATATTCTCATTAAGGATATTTCTGGAAGTTGTCTTCCAGGAAGAGAAAGCCTATCCAACAGTCCCAAACAATGCAATGAAGCAGAAAATTGTGGAAGCAAAGTACTTTACTGATCATTCAGATCTGCCAGCACTCTCAAAAGGACATTTTCAGGTTGACTGTATCTCCTGAATTACCAGTTAAACTAAGAAAGAGAATGACTGAGAAGGGAAACATGAGCCAATCAACAGCAGCTGCAACCCCAAAGACTGTAGAAGAACATAAGAACCAAACTAATAACTTTATATCCTTTAAATCACAAACCAATTGCCCCCACTCCAATCTCAGATAATGATGTTTCAATTCTGCTAGCTGAAAGAAATGTGAACATGCGTTAATATGTAAAAGACAGAGTCCCACATTTTGGAGAATGGAACTATTTGAAAATGGCATTTTTTTTAAAGCCATCTGGCAATATATTTCTTTTCTCAAAACCTAATGGCAAATCAAATAGCTTGTGTGGGCAAAGTTAGCCTTCTGGCTGCTGCTTTTTAAAATGTGTTTGCATCAATGTCAGATAAGACATATGCCTGGTGTATTGTAGAAATTTTCAAGAGAGGGGGATAATCCATGTGACAAGAAACATTATGCATTACAATCCCTATGTGGAAAAACTACCAAGGGCCAGACAGAGACACTTGAAGCAGCTTTCACAGGTATTGCAATAGGTAGAAGATTCCAAGGGGAATTGAGTATCTTTTTTAAACAGAATGCTTAGAAGATTGAAAGAGTACTTCGAGATCTGCTCCATATTCCTGCCCAATAAGGGAAATCCAATACTTGGATCCAATTATTATTGGGAATTTTCTCAGAATATCTCTTGTTGCTGGCAAAGGAGTTACAATAGCTTTCAATTCCATCTATAATAAACTTCTGGACTTTCTCCATTTCAAATTTTTATTTCTAAAGAACGCTTTGTTATGAGCCACAATGGATGGGCGAATGAATACCAGGCAATTCTATATTGTTCTATATATTCAACCAGCAGCTGAACAGATTCCTTTGAAAACGCTGATGAGTTACATGATGACTGTTTTGTAGTAGTGTGTAAGATGGGAATAAATGGATGGAAAGTGTAGAAGACACAAAACTGAATTGGAGTGATTTTCAATTAACTGCTAATTGAAGTCTCTCAGTAGTATGTGATGAATCACTGACTTTGTCTGAAAATTTAGTGCTTAGTTCTCTGCATCTAGAAAGAATGAAACGAGAGACCTGGCAACTGATAAAAATAATTTTCCTCTGCAAATACCAAGAAAAGATTTAATTCTATTTCCCCCCTGTGTGATCTTTGTGTGCCCAGCTCACTGATCATCTTGCAAATGCTGGTCTGAATAACCCATCTTGTTAAAATACCGTTGTCTTACTCTTTTCTTTAGGCAAGGCGGATGGGAAAAGGTAATTTTCTGCCTGGGAAAAACATTCAAGGTGGGAAAAAAATACTGGTCACTTGTGATCATTTGTCATCCTCAGCTCCTGAACAGGACATATGGGTTGACAGTTTGTTAATTGAGCTTTCCCAAAGAGGCATCGTAAAGTTTTATGCTGACAAAGCCTAGGCTCACTATTTATTTGGCATTAGAGAATGATCCACTCCACTTCTCAGTTGAACATAACATGCTTTAAAAAAAATAAGGACCTAAAAAGATTTTGATTTTTGATATGGATAAAACTGTATTGTTCAGAACCACAGCCCTAAAGCAGACCACTTTCTCCCCTTGCTTTCAAACTAGATTTCTAATTGCAGTTCAATGAATGAGACTTATACTGAGATTTTCAATTTAAGGCTCAATTACTATGCTAAGATCAGAGATTACCATAGTGAGGTCAGATGCTGAAATACAGTGATTCTTCATCCTGATTATATTCACACTTTCTGGGGATGCTTACAAGTTGTAACCTAGCATTCTTGGAAATCAAAAAATTTAGTGTTTACAGAATTATCTCCTCTCTCTTTTCCATGGTAGTCTCTGACCACTTGAAAATCTTGGGGTTCCTTGGAAATTGCTGTTTGGAACACATCTTGTCAAAAAACACTGAGTTCTTGGAAATGCCTTGCATTCACTCTTCACTCAAATTTGTTGAAATTAGTAGTTTTGGCAACTCAAATAAAATGAGAATATATGACAGTTAACACGACAAAGTAACAGATTCAAGCGAAACACATTTCTTGTGAGAGATCCAAATCTACTTAGAATTCTTTTGTATCCTCTTAATTCTTTCATCTCTACAGCAGAGAGATTTTAAGGCTGACCCATTTATAGGATTGACAATGACACAATTTTTTATCCCTATCAGAAAGAAATTGGAGCACAATCTTTGCACACGTATTAGCAGGTAAGACCTATTTTGCTCATTGTGGGAAAAGAAGGGCAGGCAGTCATTTGAAATGCAATTGACAGCATTAGGAGGCATTTTCTTTCTCTTATGAATTTAATTTTGTGAAAATTGGAGTTCACAATGGACCCTGAGAGGCTTTGGTCTTTTATTGTCTTATACCCAGGAAAATAATTACACCCATTCTACACATTTCCCATTCTTCCACAATTAGATAATATAGCTTTTGAGAGTTTCTCATGTAACTGTATAGAAAAGCAATGCATCCTGCTTTTCTGTAGAAAAGTAACATCAAGGAAAATGTCAGCCTTAACATTTTTCAAGACTTCACAAACAAAATGGAGTCATTCTATGAAGGAGATGGGTGGTTACTAAATTTGATGTGTGTATGTGTAAATAAAATAAATAAAAAACATCCAGAATGATAATCTTATCATGTGAATAGGAATGGGAAAGCGACAACAGTAGTTCCTTGTGTAGGTCTGGGCTTGCAATAATTAAGTAAATAAGCTAAGATTCCTTCTCTTTTGTTCACACAGTGTGAGATTTTCAGCAGTTTAAGGGGATAACCAGGGAGGAATACATCCATTCTTTATATATCCTTGACACACTGTGAAGCCAGAGGCTAAGCTCACATTAGTGCCCTTATGGAAGGGCTAATAAATAAGCAACATCCACTTCTCTTGCAATAAATCTGTGCAACAGTTTCAAGACTTCCATTTATTTATTTTTTTAAAACAGAGGACCTGTATGTCAAACACCTATTCATTGGTATATCAATGTATAACTCATCATAAAAACAAACTGATATTTGAAGAGAAAACAATGGAAATCCTACAAACTGGCCTTCAAAGCCTTCACAACACTTATGGCTGAATCTATGCACCCATCTAAATTGGAATGAACAAATCCATCACCTCCACAGATCAGAAAAGGTTTCACATGAAGAGTAATTTGTCCTGGACTTCCAGAAAAAGCTTCTGTAACCTGTAATAGAATATATACAAGAATAAGAAGCAACTACTTACACTTCCTAAAATTCAGCTAAGAGGTATTTCAAGGAAATATACTAGCTGTAAATAATAGCTTCAGTTTTGATAATAAAGGCTACAAGAACAAATATCTCATGCTTCATGTTTGCCAATGCTTTGGACATTTTGGCTAATTAAAATAAAGCTAAATTGTGTCATTTAGTATGGTTAACATAGCGAATTAATAAAGCACTTTACTTATAAAATAAAAGTAAGTTTTATTGTTGTAAACATAGATAACTAAATGCATAGAATACAATAAAAGAAAACAACAATAAAAGAAAATATGGCAATAAAAAAAGCAATACATATAAAGAGATTAAAACAAGTTAGTCAGGGCTAAAGAATAATTTTTGAGTTTAAATGACAAAGCAGTAACCTACTATAAATAAATCTGCAAGAAGATAATTCAACCATTTGAGGTCTAAGCCCTTGAATCAACCATCAATAATTTGATCTTATTCTAAGTGAGGCAGTAACAAACATAGTGAATCATGAC
Source organism: Myanophis thanlyinensis (assembly GCA_017656035.1). Classification (NCBI taxonomy): domain Eukaryota; kingdom Metazoa; phylum Chordata; class Lepidosauria; order Squamata; family Homalopsidae; genus Myanophis; species Myanophis thanlyinensis. The sequence continues at coordinate 12,175 of JAEANM010004533.1, forward strand.
CTCCCACCTAACTAGCCCGCAAGGACAGTCACTGTGCAAAAGAAAGCTTACAAAACCTTCCTTCCCATTAGCCACAGGTGTGGCTTGCAAGGAAGGGATAGAAATGCCTTTCTCAGCAGGAAGTTGGTAATATTAAGCAGATACAGTGCGAGACTTTTGTATGTTTTTATAGTGGTGAAACCAAGACGAAACTTTGGATATCCGTACTGTAATAGCAACCTTTATCAGCATACCTTTCAACAACTTATCTTTAATATTTTCTTTGACCCAAGAGCTGAATTCCCCCAACAGGGTACAGAATACATTTGCAGGACAGGCAACAAAAGTCTTGATTTATTGGTTCCTAGTTGTGGTAATGGAGGAAACAATATTTGATGAAAGTTTACCAACTGGAGAATGAGCTTTCTTCACTTCCAGAATTCCATGAACTCTTGCGCCAGAAAAACACTGACAAGGCTTTAGGACTTTACTAGTCTATCAGCCAGGCAAGCAGCAGAAGGCGTGGCTTGGCCACTGAAGCTCATTTATTCTTGGGAGGTGTGTTTTACATGGTCTAACCTTGGTAGAAAGTTTTGTAATGGCCTTCAGCTGTTTTTTCTTGGAGAACTAGTTATGCAAAATAGATTATCTGTCTGAGCACCAGTACTACCATGAGTTGACTAACTTGATTGAGTTAGGCATGACTGGTTCCATTTGGAAGGGGGTAAATTGTAATGATATGTAGTAATGACCTTGGCAGATCAGGTAAAGAGATACTGTCTAGGAAACAGTCAGATAAGAGGAAGCATAGCCCACAGTTGTATAGTGGGTGGAGCAAGAGGCTCTGGAAGGGGGAGGGAACCTCTTTCTAAGTTATTGGGCTACAAAAATGACAATGGAAGAATTGTATTTTCAGATTTACAAAATTGTTGTCAACCTTACCAGATAAATCAGACAGGAAACATGACCTGATAAGCTAATTCTATTTTATTTTAAAGTTACATTAACAAAATCTTACAAGTCCAAAAGTACTGTTCTCTTGCCATCACTTTTGCAGCTTGGTAACTTGAGGGGGGGATGTCCTTTCTAAGCTCTTGCTCCAACCACTATGCATTTGTGGGCTATGCTCCCTCTTATCTGGCAGCATCTCCCTAGGCAGCATCTCTTTGCCTGGTCTCCCAAGGTCATCCCTACATACCATTACATAAATTGGCCTCTTTTTTGGTGTTCCCACAATGTATTAATTCTTTCATTGATCCAGGGAGCACAGGTCCTTGGTCTCTTAATTTGATTTTGACGGATGTCAGAAAATCTTTTGTGACTTCAACCTCTTCCAAGTCTCTTGTGAAAAAGACAGAGGGAAGTGAGTGCTTTTTAGAAAAATATAGGATCATGGCCATAATTTTGTAAGCCCAGAAATCTATCTCCAGTTCTCCCTCCACATTTGCTATATTCCTACTGTGCAAAGTTGTACATTCAGCATTATTTAAGAAAGAAATTGGGGAGGGGGGAAGGGGAAGAAGCCATAGGAAGGAACAGTGGCAGCAAAGAACATGTTGCAATTCACAAGAAAGGGAAGTACAGAGGCCAAACTCAAAAGATGTACATCCTTTACTTTGTAACTCATGCTAAAAGAATGGTCTAAATAATGAGAAATGGCACTGTCTTATTCCAAGCAAAATAGATATGACATGTTTTTTTCTTTGAGTTAGTTTTGCTGGGAAAGGAGGGGAGCAGATTCCTTTCAGCATCAATTGATCTGTTTATAGAAGGAAGAGTACAGTATAAATAAAAAGGAATGTAGATGGCCATTACTGCTGATGCAAGTGGAAATAGCTGTTTATATGTTTACAGATATGGAATTTGGGCTTTTAAAGAGGACATATCCACAGATTAATGTCAACAGGTCAAAAGCGTTGACTATCTCTTATCAAAGGCATGGAAAGAGATCAAAGGAATGATATGCAAATAGTTTCTTTCTCACTAGGAGGATGCTTACCAAATAGTGGGAATGTTACAGAAATCTGTCCAGCAAAATTGACTGCAGCTAAAAGGACAAGCATACACCAACACAATAATCCTTTCCCTTAACCTCAGCTTTGCTTATACCACTCTGTCCCTTTGCTGCTGAAGTGTAGCATAACAGTTTCTTCTGCCTCCTTTTTGTGGGTAAGCAAACATTGCAAATAACTCCATTAATCAAATGGGAACCATCTTAGATATAAACATTCAAACCAAAAGCAAAGCAACAGATTTACTTATCCAATCTCGAACTGATTTTCCTCTAATCTTTCCAAGCTCATGCAGCTGTGCGCAGCCTATGTCTTTTACTTTTTCAAGGCACCGTAGCTCTGTTGACTGACCCTTTTGTTTACTTACAACAGCGCTTGGTGTCCATTTCCTGTTTCCTCTGGTTCTATTTAGACCAGTGGTTCCCAACCGTTACTGCTTAGTGGCTTGGGGGGGGGGAGAGGAATCGACCCACGGAAGTGGCAGGCCAGCACGCGCAAGTTGAGCTGTGCATGTGCTGGCCAGCTGCTTGTGGGCTCGGTTCTGAACAGACCACCACTGCCTAGTAGTGGGCTGTGGCCTGGAGGTCGAGGACTCCTGAATTAGACCATCAATGCCAACTTGTTGCTCAGTGCAGTCATTTTGGGATATCCACAGGGGAGACTGAAAAAATCCAGATAACATCTGTGTGATCAAAGATTTTTTTTACATGCCACAAAAATCATGTCAATCATGTGTCTGCAGATGCCATCTTGATTTTTTTCACTTCTCCCCCTAAGATGTCCTTAAAGGCATCCAAATTAAAACATTGCAAAAAGATTCAATTATTAGATTTGTATCCCACCTTTCCTCCAGGAGCTCAGATTGGAATACATAACACTACAGGTAATCCTCATAGGACCATTTGTTCAGTAACTGTTTTTTTCCTTACACTATAAGCTAGTGCTAAATTGCAACATTTAAAGTTGTAGCTTCTCCAAAGATATGGGCAGCAACATAGTGGCTAGGACAGTGCCTAGGTGCAATATGCAAAAAATGTCGAGGCAAATTAACTCTAAGAGGAATTTTTTACTCCGCTGCATTAAAAAACTAAGAATTTGAGGAAGCGTATCAAACAGAGGAAAGAATGAGTCAGAATTAGAAGGGAGGCACTCCACCTGATTTCATCCAATTCTCTAAACTGTACAAAGATGAAGAAAACCTTTCTGTTTGAAGACCTCAAGTGTGGGAGATACTTACAGTACATATCCTGCCTCATGCATTTTTTTTATTCTGTAAAGTTCTCCTCTCCTTTTTCCAAGATCTCACTGACTCCATTCAACCACGTTTTTAGTCACTTCCCTTCTTTCAACTCTTTTAATCTTCCTCCATATAATATTTGTTTTGCAATGTGATTTTTGCTCATTTCCTCTAATCATCTAAACCAAAGTTCTCCAACCATTCTGGCTTTGCGGGCCAGCTGGGGGGAGGGGCAGGAACAGGATGGGTCACACGCAAGTGGCAGGGAAACGTGTGCACAACTCCATTTGTGTGGCATACGCTTGTGCCCCCTTGTGCAAGTAGAGCGCATGCACACACTTGCCTGCTGCTCGTGCAAGTGAGGATACTCGTGTGCATGCTTACCCACTACTCCCACTGACTGATTCTGAATGGTTCATGGCCCAAAACTGGGCCATGGCCTGGATGTTGGGACCCCTGATCTAAACCACTGCACATCCTTAGTTTATACTAATTACTGTTGTATTCAGTTGATATCCATGCATCATCCATTCATTCTTAACTCAATGTGATTTAAATCCAAAAAATGTTGCCTTCTACAACAACAAAAAGTATATTTTGTATACTTGCCTTCAGAAGTTGTGGGTGCTCCATCATTGGAGATTTTTAAGAAAAGATTGGACAGCCATTTGCCCAGAATAGTATAGGGTCTCCTGCTTAGGCAGGGGATTGGATTAGAAGATCTCCAAGGTCCCTTCCAACTCTGTTATTTTGTTAAATTCAGTTACAATGGCAACTGATGCATAGTTTCAGGAAGACCCGAAAGACCAAGTTAGGGACAAATTGTCATGGAGAAAATCTATGTGGTGTCTATGAGATGACACTGACTTGATGGCATATAATCATTCAATCAATCACTCAATTTATGATCTCTGAAATTCTGAGAAAGACTTGCATAGCTTGGCACAAAATTCCAGGATCTTGGGGCCTTTTCACATGTTCAACGTTCTAATAGCTGGATCCTCCACTAAATCAGCTAGTCCTGAGTCCATGACAAGCCAGCATATTTACTCTCAGCTACATGGATGAATTGCACTGCTTAAGTCACTGATGCATTCACTTTCGGCCAAGGGAAGAATGGACTAAAATGGGCATCGTTATTTAATATGAATGATTTTCTTAAATGTAAAAAAGTAGACACTGCATTACATTGTTGAAATCATTTGAATCAGGGATGTAGAAATCATCTTTTTTCATTCCTGCTGTCATTCGGACAAACATTTCTTATATGCCGTTCCCATCTGCTGCACATCTTCTTTAAAAAAAAAATCACTATCCACACACAAACATGCACTGTGACGATGACTTTAATTAAATTTAAGGATGCTTTAAGCAGTGTTATCTCAGCTGTCCCACACATGAAGCACATGTTTTGCCTTCAGAAGATTCTTCAGAAGGTTCAGTTCTGCTAGTTCTAAGGCAGACTGCTGAAGTTCTGAGAAAAGAAACCATGCAAGTCGGCTGACAGTGTGGGCAGGACTAAGCTATAAGGCTAAAAATATGACATTTAAGAAACACTTATTAAATTGCAGTTTAGGTCTGTATAAAAGCAATGATGAGCAATCCTTGCTATGTCTATATTTTAACATTTCTGCTGTGTGAGTTGCAGTGGTTAATGTTTGGCTTCCAGGTGCAATTCAAGGTGCTTGTTATTATATATGGCAAAGGGCACATATATCTGAAGGACTGACTATTCTTGTAATGTCAGTCTATTTTACGTAATCCCACACAGTTCATTTGCTTTGGGCCCCACCAATTAAGCAATTATTTAGTGGGATGGAGAAGATATATGGACCTTGTCAGTTGTGGAATCTACTGTTAGAAATAATATCCTTTTGGAGATGTCTGTGACTCTTAATATTGTCCATGGGTTAGATATATGGAAGAGCTCTCAGAATTATAGGGAATTGGATGTTTTCTTTTTTGCTTCCAGTATGGTCATAGTTTCTATTGCTCGAGTCATTTTATATTTATTGCTGTTACAATTTTGTAAAGCTGTTTAGATTGGGGCATCCAAACAAGCAAACAAACAAAATATCAACTGAACTATCCAGTAGGTTGCCAGGATTTTTTTCCTGGTTAGTTATCTACAGTAACACACTCTTCAAAGTATTTGTGAAGTTAGGAGGGTGTGCCTTCACAACATTTTTTTATTCCTAGCAATTGCCTGGTTTAACATTTGCATTATTCTTGGCAAGATTTTTCAGAAGTGGTTTGCCATTGCTCGTTTCCTAGGGCTAAGAGAAAGTGATTGGATCAAAGTCACTCAGCTGGCTTTGTACTCAAGGCAGGACTAAGGTTTAAGGTTTTAAGGTTTTATTTAATTTATATACCGCCCCCTCTCCCTAGGGACTGGGGCGGTGCACAGCCAATAAAAACATAGATACAATGACAATTTAAAAAACCTATTAAAATAAAGGCTGTCCTATTAACATTATCATTATGGTTAAAGACTTCATAGTCTCCCAGTGTCTAGTCTGATGCCTTGACCATTATCTGAATCTGGCTTTCTTTGTGAAATTAGGGACCCACTTATACAAATTGAATTGCATTTCCCATTTAGTTGATTGCTCATCCAGTTTAAAGAGATCCTTTCAAAGCTCATCATAGATACTATTCATTTTTTCTTCTCTTAATATATGTTATAAAATACAACAGCTCTGAAAAAAGTGATTTTCAACTGGTCCTCACACTTAATGACCACTGTAGCATCCCCATGGTCATGTGATCAAAACTTGGTTGCTTGGCAACTGATTTGTATTTAGGATGGTTGCAGCATCCCAAGGTGAAGTGATCACCATTTGTAACCTCAGAGGGCTTCTGACAAAGAAAATCAATGGGGGAAGCCAGATTCACTTAATGATTATAAGACTCATGGCAAAAAGATTGGGTATGACTCAACAACTCTATTGTTTAGCAATGGAACTTCTAGTTCCAATTGTAAGTTGTAAGTCGAGGACTACCTGTACAACCAAATAATTCACCTGCCCATTTAAATGAATTTTGCTTTGGTTACTGTAGTAACACTACAGAGTCGGTTGGTATTTAGCTGCAATACTAAAGGATTATTCCAACCTGGCTATGCACTTAACCTTGGGTTGGTAGAATATAGTATTACTCTATTTCAAATCACTGCAGTTATTTGATTTTCCTCTGAGATAATGGTAAGACCAAACAACAGGTTTGACTCTCTTAAACATGAGTGTCAAACTTGCCGTGTCATGTTGCTGTCACATGATGTTTCATGATGTTTTTCCCATTCACGGAGCTGGGATGGGTGTGGCCTGCGCATGATGCATCCGGCCTGTGGGCCACCACTTTGACATCATTGCTCTTAAGACAGTGTCTGAAAATGACAGATAATTCATATTTAATTACTTACACTATTAAGTATGACTTAAGTCTCCTGCCTTCTGGGCTGGGACAAGATGAAACCGCTGATGTGGGATGTCATGATAAGAGAGTTTGTCAGGGTATGTTCCTCTTGGGGTTAGGTGGGGGAAAACCCTGGGTTACACCAAGAGGGAAAGTGGTTTATTATCCTGTGACTTTTTTTTAAACACAAAACAAAACAAAACCAACAGTATGAATTTTAAATCATGGCTGTTATTCAGAATTGTCTCTCTTTAAAGAACAAGTCTCCTAAGTATGATTTGACTGCTTATTTGTACCTCATGACTATCATTAAGTATTGTATCTCATGATTCCTGATGAATGTACCTTTTCCTTTAATGTACACTGAGAGCATATGCACTGAAGACAAATTCCTTGTGTTGCCAATCACAATTGGCCAATAAAGAATTCTATTCTGTTCTGTTCTGTTCTGTTATATTCTGATTTCCAGTTTTTAGGACAGGGACAGGAGGGAGAAACTAGTGAAGTAAGCCTGACATCTGTAATTCAGTTGCAAGGAGTCTTTGATCTAGAAGAGACAAAGCAAAACTAAACAAATCCCAAAAAATTCTAAAGACGATATTTTCTTCACTTTATATCTGGTATTTTTAATTGCTTCCCCCCTCCATTTGTTTTGCTAACTTCTACATTGATTATGCATGCTAACACTTCTTCTGGTGTACTGAAAAGAGAAAGCAACGTTTGCTTGGTACCACTGAAAAAATGTTCTATGTTATTTCTTTCATTTCTCTCTAGCATAGAGCACTAAAAGTGTTCCAATTTATTTGGCATTTCCTCTAGTTTTTTTTCCTCTCCATTTCAGCAACAGTGAGATTGCTTGACAAAGATATCCACTGCAGTTTGGTTCATCTCTTTTGTCTTTGAACACATTTACATCTTTTCTTTTACACCACTAGCACCCTATGGCACTAAAACACAATCAAATTCAATAATTAGAAACATAAAAGTCAGATAAATAGCATAACAATCAAAAAAGCACCCACTCAAAAGCAATCTCTCTTCCCTACTCAAGAGTATTCATACACAAGAGCACTTTTTGTGTGCACAACTCTGAAAATTAATATACTTTGTTTGGGAAGGATATTCCAAGCTTCAGGGCCACAACAAACCATTATCCTGTCCCAGGTATTCTCCAAAGGATGCTTGGTCTACAAGGAACAGCTACAAACAGCAATTGTTTGAAAGCAATCTATTATGTATCATGGAGCAAAGACTTTAAAATCTCACATCAACACATTAAAATGAACTTCAACTGGCCGTCACAAATTCTCTGTCTATTCAGCTAGTAAGATTTATTTTGTCTAATTTCTGAGAACTCTACCAAGACAGGTCCCCACACATCACATTGCAGCAATCAGAAAACACTATTTTGGTCATAGAGAGAGTACAAGCAATATTGTGGTAGAGTTGAAATTGCTTCCAAAGGATGTGACAATGCTTATCAAGTGAGATTCTTTTAAAAGGGTATTGTACAAATTCATGAAGACAAAGCCAACAACGGCAACTTGTAATGATGGGTATATAGTAACTGCAGGGCCAGAGGCCACGTGCTTCAATATAATACAAAGATTATTACAAAAAAATTACGAAGATGATTAGGGGATTGGAGGCTAAAACATCTAAAGAACGATTGCTGGAATTGGGTATGTCTAGTTTAATGAAAAGGACTAGGGGTTACATCATGGGTCCTCCAACTACGGCCCGCGGAGCGCATTTACCCGGCCCGTGATGTCCAAGCCGTTCCCCCCTCTCCTCCAGCAGCCCGTCCGCTCTGCTTGGGGGCGGGCGGACAGAGCGCATGCTTGCGCTGGCAAGTG
>JAEANM010004534.1:0-20671 GCA_017656035.1 Myanophis thanlyinensis
ACACTTACACCTCAAAACATTTCCTCCATTTTATTTAGGTTGCCTTGCCCAAGGATTCTGGGATTTGAAGTCCACAAATCATAAAAGAGCCACAATTGCCCACTCCTGTTCTAACCTACAGACAAAATCTTGCCAAACTAAAGGAGACTATTACCTACATGAAGCTACATTCTGGGAACAATTAGGGAGAGGCTGGCTTTACCCTCTTTCTCTCACACAAACTATCTGAACCGAGTTGCCTCTTATTTCTCTGGAATGTGCTCCCTCCCCCCTGGGATTCCATACTACATTTCATCACAATTTTACATCATAATTTATGTAATATATTAGGAGCCCCAGTAGTTAAACTTGACCAAGTAAGATAGGCAATCAGTGGATCTTTCCTCCTGCTACCTTTCCTTTGCAAAGCTCTCTCAACAGGGCTGCCCTCCAGTTCACCTGCTCTGGTCGTGAGTTCTAAACACTGTCTCCTCTTTCCGAAGACTGGGCTGGGATCAAAGTTAAATGGTATAATTTCCTAACATTTTCAGTGGAAAATGTATGGTTGTTGTTTTTTTTTAAAAAAAATCAACCTACTTCGAACAAAAACAAATCCAAAATGCTTCACCCATTTCTCTGACAAATGTCCTAATTGCATTCTTCAATTATTAAAATGATTAAAAATATTCAATACAGTACAACTCCACATCACCACTGTATAGTCATAAGATATTACAAGCCACGCTTTATTTATATCACACTGATCTTCATAATGTGGATGTAGATATGGATCCTTCTAGACTTTTAATAAATTTTTTAATGTATGCTTAAAGTCTGAATGAACATGTCAAAAGGCAGCAACTGAGTTTAGTTGTGTTCAAAAAGTTAAACAGTCTTAGACATTAATATCTCAGAGGTCCTTGGTATTCTCTGAGCTTGCTTGCTTCTTGCAGTCATTTCATTACACAAACAGACTGGCACTGATGATGTTACCTAGTTTGGATAATGTAACATCTTCAAGAAAACAAGCAAGCTCAGAGAGCACCAAGGAGCCCTCATGTCAATCCTGAGCTATAATCCTTTATTATTAATACTTATGGGACTAGTACATTGTTCCAGTACTAAAGGCTGGACTGCAACATAACAACAATATTTCAGAAGGCAGTAACAGCAAACTGCTATCTTAATTCAGCCAAATCAACTTTATGGAAGTTTATATAATCCCCAGGAATCAAGCTCAAAATAAGAGAGAACTTCATTATTTTATTTGGGAAGAAAGCTAGGAAACAAATGTATAATAATACACTAATAATAATATGGTGTGAAAATCACAGATGTAGGAGTTCCATAATTATTTAGTATATTGAGTCTCATCATTTCTTATCAGAATTAGACATCTAAACAATATTGCCTATTAAGAATGACCATGCAACATGATTTGCAAAACCAAGAAGTTACCAACTTATCTTTCCTTTCTTATAGGGAGGCTTCTCATAATACTGTGACTTCAAAACTGTTTTCATTATTTTTTTTTCACTTGATATACAATGTTTGGTGTCTGTTTGTCATTTCAATTTTTTTTCCACTGCTAAAGTGGCAATATTTATTTTCCTAACTAGGTTCATATGCTTCTCCAATTATTAACTGATTTGAATGATTTACACTCTGTAACAGGATTAAAACTTATTTACAGTAACAATATAATCAGTTATATAGGCTGTGTGGGACAACCAAATAAACAAAGGCAGAACATTCTTCCTACAGAATGGATATTTACTGTTGCAAATATGACTTTCACACATTAAAAAGAGATACATTCTTGATTATAAGTCAATAAACCGCCCAACAATGACAATAAGAATATGCCTTTACTAAAAGTGCAAATGTAGCAAACATTGGGGTATTATGGGAAAGGTAGAAAAAAGAAAGGAAGAGGACAACCAGCAACAAGGTAGACTGACTCGGTTATGGTAATGCTATGTGCACTATTGAGAGACTTGAAAAGAACAAGTCAGGGATGGATGGTCACGAAGGAAAATTTATCTAGGTGGTTGCTAGGTGTTACATATTGAAATATATAGTTGTGTTAAGCCTGCTAAAGTGAAACTAACCTTTATAAGACCGTAACTGTTAACTCCAACTGTTTTGGAGGGAAACTTAGAACATTCATATTTGGGTGGGCTTTTTCAAGTACTGTGATTGATTAAGGCCCACTGGGCTTAGAATATAAATTACAGGCATTCACCAGCTATTCCTCTGTTCCAGTTTTGAGTCAATAAATGTTGTTATAGCTACAGTATGTTGGTCTGCTTCTTGCCTACTGAAGCTCACTACACAAAACTAGGAATGGAAAACAATTTGATGACACATTATCAATCAATAGCAAGTTTCAAGAATTGCTAAGTGCATTACCCAGAAAAGATGTAGTATTTGGAACATTAAAATTGAAGAAAGAGGAGAACCTGGAAAATTGAACTGAGCAAACACAATTATGCAGAGTTGATAAAGGTATTATATTTGGAAAGGTAATTCTTTGTTCATTGTCAACATCAGCTTCAAGAATGTAAATGCATACTGTATGTCTGGAGATCACCATATGGACAACATTGGGATCAAATTGACTGTATAATAAGAAACAAAAGTGGGGGAAAAGCCACCAGCCAACAAAATACTTCCAGGTGCAGCAAAACAAACCATGAATTACAGGCATCATATACAGTACATGCATTAGATTTAAAAAGGAACACTGGTACACCAAGAAAATTTTACATGAAGAACATTAATGTTTAATATAAGGTACAGAATCAATACATTTAACTCTAGTAGAACTGTAGGGGCAGGTGAAGAGATAAAGGATAAATGAATCAAATAGAAAGATATTGGTTAAAAAGAGACCCAAACAGCTTGAATCAAGAAAGGAGAATGGATGAAAGCCAAACAGGAAGTATAATACTTGAATGTAAGCTTTCCAGTAAAAATAGACAAAGTATACCATCTTAATTGAAAATGTCAACAAACAGAGAAAAATGACAAGAAAAGGAAAATCGCAAAGACATTTACAGATAAGGTTATTCAAGAGCAGTTCTGACAGAAATCTAAAAGAAGCCATGAAGTTACAAGAACATACACAAAAAACATACAGGAATATAGAAACTATTTATAAATGGGATTACACAATAAAATAAATATTTGTAGAGAGAAAATATTTTCTGGACTTGACTCTATTAGAAAGTGGAGAACAAGAAGCAATCAACTAGCTGTCAAAAAAAAATGCTCCCAGCTCAGATGAAATACCAGTGATGGTACGCACAGGAAGGGGAGAGAACGGGAAGGGGGGAGAGGAGGGAAATACTAAATAAAAGTGCTGCTTGTGACTCAGTTTCTCTCATGACTTTTAAAAATTTTTTTGTTGTTGTGTTAGTTGAGAAGTCGTGTCCGACCCATTGGGAACCCATGGACAACTTTCCCCCAGGCTTTCCTGTCTTCTACCATGTCCCAGAGTCCATTTAAACTCACGCTGACTGCTTCAGTGATTCCATCTAGCCACCTCATTCTCTGCTGTCCCCTTCTTCTTTTACCTCTTTAACTTTATCTTGTTTGAATTATGACAGAATGGTATGTGAAATGAACCCCAGAAAGGAAGCTGAAGCCAAACCTAAGTACAACAGTGGAACAGCCTATGTAGGGGGTACTCTGGGGGTCTCCATTTGTAGAGGTTTTAAAGAATAAAATTGGACCGTTTAGTAGACTTTTCAGTACACAAATGACTCAAGGGTGATGGACCCTACTTTGAGTTGGTATATGCCATTAGGGTAGCTGTCAGTCTAGTTAAATCAATGAAATAAAAAGGGAAACTACTGTACAATGCTTTCTATAATGGGTAAAACTCTTCAGTACACGCGATTGAAAAAAGGCCTTAAAAACTCCATGAAAAATGACAACACATCAGTAAAACCATTGATTTTCTTTATCTGCCAGCAGAGAAATATCATTTTAAGGTGCAGTTGAATGTCTTACCTCTGAATTTTTTAGGAGGACTGTTAAGATCACCTGTTTCTGGTTGTACAACACATCGATCATCAACAAGTCTGCAATAAGCAAAAATGGGGAACAGAATTAAACTTAACATTACAATCTCCAAATTAGTATTTTTCAGACACCAATTTAAGTTTCTTTTGGAGAAGAGAAATAAGTCATCCAAGATTAAGTTAGAAAAGCAGCTGACTTTTCCCAGATGCTACATTCTATTGTTCTTATTTTCATTTGGGTTCCTCAAAAATTCAACTTCATTGGCTCTCGGGAAACATATGTAAGTATAATGGCAAGTGTAGTTGAATTTTAAAAACCAGAAGGTGAAATAAAGGTGAGAAAAATATGAATCTTCAAAGAGTAATTTTTTACATTAGAGAGCAGGCTATTTATACATGTATTCCTGAACATACAGAGAAATAATACAAGTGATTTTCTACCCGCATCAACATCCTTCTTCTTGCATAAAATAAAATAGACATCCATGGACACATGCACATCAAAGTTATACCAAAATGGGACACAGCCAGTAGCTATAAAATGAATTCTTATCCACTAGACAAGAACTAGATTTATTTTATGCGAATATCCTAGTGAAGATAAAGTGATGTCAAATTATATACATTTTAATTAATGTGTCTTGCTGCGTGGCCTGAGAGAATGGGTGTATGCTATTTGGGTGCTGTTATTTCATACTAACTACATATAGTTGACATTGTTTTAGTGACCATTTGAAGTTACAACAGCATTGAAAATAATGACTTACAACTGCTCCTCACATTGTTATAGCATCCCCATGGTGATGTGATCAAAATACGTGTGCTTGGCAGACAACATATATTTATGATGGGTACTGTGACCTAGGATCCTGTAATCGCTATTTGTGACCTTCTCAGACAGCTTCCAATAGGCAAAATCATTAGTAAAATCAGGTACAACTCACTTACCAATTGCCTTGTTTAACAATGGAAATTTGGGTCCCAATTGTTGTTGTAAGTCAAGGACTACTATCATTATAACATTAGAACATAGAACTGCCCCCGGAGATCCAGACCATCACGGACCTACGGACCTTCCGGCACGTTCTGAAAACCTTTCTGTTCCAACAAGCCGGTCTGGCCTAGTACTGTTGGTTGGGGATTTAAATTGATTTTTTAATTACTTAAATATGTAATTTTTAAATTGTTTTTAAATTTTAAATTTTATAATTAGTTTAATTGACCTTAATTTAATTAATTTTAATTGGGTTTTAAATTGTTTATATGTATGTTTTTACTTGGCTGTGCACCACCCCGAGTCCTTCGGGAGAAGGGGCAGTATAAAAATCTTGATAAATAAATAAATAAATTATTAACACTGTTATATCCACTTAGGAATAGACAACAGTCTACTGATTTAATTGGGACCATTTTACTAAATAAACATTAATGTGTACTATGTATTTTAGATTTCTGAATATGGTTAGAAAAACTACAAAAGGCCAACCAAGAACATCTATCTACTTATTTGACTATTTCCTACTTATGGCAAACTGTTATTCTTTTAATTTGAATGGATTTAATAAAAAAAACTTTTAATAGTTACCTTTGAGAATCAAACTTATCAGCACTTAATGAAAAGAAAACCAATTAAAAGAGGAATATTTCCTACTAAACTTCTTGGGTGAGAAGAAACTGAATACAACTAAGTAGCTATTTATATATATTTAAACAGAAATTTAATTAAACATTTTGTAATAGCAGTACAAAAGAAGTTTAACCTATATTTCACATTATATGATTCCTGTGTTATTCCAAAGATGTTGTTTCTTTTACTCTCTTATTGACCTAACATGTTCATTTAATTTTTTTATACATATAAAGCATTTCTTATGCTTATACCTTCCTTTGGAAAAAAATTATATTTAAGGGCTGCATATACTGCATATTTCATTATATATAAGAAATAATCTTGTTAAAATTGTAATTAAAAACCATATGCATGCATCCACAAATCAAACTTTGCTCTGATGTAGAAAAATGCCCATGTAAAAAAATAGTTCTGCATTTATGGGAACAGATACATCAACCCTTGAAATCACAATCAATGGGTTTTATGTGTCTGTCTTTGTATTGCAAGAAAACCCTGTGTAAGTCAGCAATGATCACTGATCAGTTGCACAAGTCTATTGGCAGAAGGCAGCATGCATGATTATATGTACTTATCAAAAAACATAAACCATGGTAAATGTATCACCGTCATGTGCAAACAAACTGAGCCAGGATAAATGCTCTACTAGAAAGTAATAAAAGATTAAAAAGACAAGATAGTGAACTAAATTTCTGATAGCAAAATGACCACTTATGAAATGTTAAAGTGACCATATAAGGTATTGGCTTAAATGCACTCCTTTTTTCACATGTTAGTATGCTACACAGCTTCTTGTTCAAAGTACGTATGGATAAATGAATGAATGAATGAGCGAGTGAATATTCATACATACAATATTATATATCTTATATATACAATATTTTAATCCATATGTTTATATATTTATTCAATTTCCAAATACAAATACTTGTAAAAATATCATTTGTCATTAAGCCATTACATCCAAAGTTCAGTACTCTAACTTTTACATCAAAAGGCTGTTGATAAGGCAACCATTGGTTATATAGATATACATAAGAAATTACATGTGCTGACTGATATTCATGTTTATTAACTCCTAGGAAACCAGATACTATCTTATCTCAGTGCAAGCTATTTCCTGTAAATAAACATCAGTGTAGATGCACATATTACAAGACTAGAAATAAACTTTGGAAGTAATTTAGGCTAAGTCAAAAGCAGAAGCTCCAGAGAGGGAAGTGTATATATGTTGCACTGTTTTTCTAATTTATTCTAAAAATAGAAAAATAAGGCTTATATATTGCCAGCTAGAAACAATTTGGCAGAAGATTGATGGTGGCCTCTATGCTTTTAAGTGAAATTTAGGCCAGTCTCTAACATCTGGCAGGTTTCATTATATAAAAATGGAAACTTTCAGTAGATTATGAGGCTGATCTTTGCTGAGATAAAAAATTCAGTTTACAAGCTACAAGAGACCTCTTTGTTTTGGCTCCAAGGAATCCAAGAGAGTTCCAATCTAATGAATTAGAACTTTCAGTGGGATACAGTTCATTTTTATGAATCTGAACGTTTACTATTTCAGGCTCCTCCTAAATTTTCATCTTTTCTTTCTTGAAAGGAAACAAAAAGCTTCTACTTTTTAATTACTATTCTATTTAGCACAAATTTAATTGATTGTGTGTTATCAAGCTTTCAACCCATAGTAATCACAAGAACTAGGGTTTTCTTCATGACAATCTATCCCTAGCATGTTCTTTCAAATCTTCCAAAGGTGCACTAATTGTCATGTAACTGAATCTCTCCACCTTGCTGCTGATTGTCCTCTACTTCTCTTTTCTTCTACTTTTCTTAGCACTAGAGCATCTTCCAGAGTGCTGGGCCTTCCCATATTGTGACCAAAGTATCATGTTTTTCCCCAAAATAAGACCCACCAGGAAAATAAGCCTTAGAATTTTTAAAAGATTGCTCATAACATAAGCCCTACCCAAAAATAAGCCCCAGTTAAGATCATCAACTAGACAGGCTCATGCTGTGTTTTCCACAAAATAAGACCTCACTGGAAAACAAGCCCCAATGCATCTTTTGGAGCAAAAATTAATCTTATTTTCAGGGAAACATGGTAGATTATTTAAATTTGATCATTTATGCCCTGACTTGAGAACTCTGGGTTGATTTGTTTGATGATCCATTGATCTGTTTTCTTGTCTGTCCATGGTGTACTCAAGAATCTTGTCCAGCACCAATGTTCAACATTCTTCCTATCCTACTTCTTTAAAATCCAACTTTTGCTTCCACAGAGTATCATGGGTAATACCACGGTTTGCAAAATTCTGATCTTTGTAGGTGTAGACACATGACAGCATTTATTAAAGACAATCGTATTTTCATGGTTGCTCTACAAAGTACTAGTCTGCAGTATATTGCTTGTTGCTTTATTTTTGATACTAAAAACGGAAGCTATCCACTACATCTTCATTGTCTCTTATTCAAAAACCCTCATTCACTCACTGAAATAACTTGAAAGTAAGTAGTTAGACTTACTCAACCTCTTGGCCCAAATGTTGTTTGAACATCCAGATCTTTAATGACTTGGAAAAGACCAAAGGGTCAGGGCCCATTGAATCTCCAAGACAGGCATAGAGGTAGAAAAGACACAAATTCTATATCATTGTCTAAAGGCGACCATGCCATCTCTGTTGGCTCTGGTGGCACATGCCAAGAGACAATAAGGTGTGATTAGGAAGAAGAACTAGGGACTTAGAATAAAAAGTTTACATTTCAAGTCACTGCCCAATTGGCTCTTTTACAGGGATGCACTGGGAGAATTTAATTATTTTCTTTCTAGACCCCAGCTGGATTTCAAATTGATCTTCCTTTTCCAAATTTGCACACCCAATTTACTTCATTGCAACTCAGTTTTTAAGAAACTTATCCTATGAAGAAAGTGTCAAACCCCCCACCGATTTGCAAATAGTAAACTTCTGCAATACTTTAGTCTCTATTGCAAAAGAGATCATTTTAATTTAAAGCTCAGAGCTTGTAATGGTCTAGCTACTTGCTAGATCAGTTGTAGCAAGCAAGCAAAACAAAGAAAACCTGAAACCTCGGTGGGTAGTTATCTGATGGAATCATATATCCTTAAAATTTTTGAAAGTTTACATCATAGTTTTGTGATCTAAAACCAAGAAGGAAGTAAAGCTGTGACCTCAGCTCAGTAGTACCGGTATTATACAGTGAAATAGAATATTACTATGTTTCCCCGAAAATACAACCTACTCAGAAAGTCCTGGCTTGATTTTTACACGTGCACCCAATATAAATCCTACCTTCTCCCAAATAAATCCTAATTAAGACTCTGCCCACCCCAGGGTGCACGGGTAAAAATTAAGCTAGGGTGGGATGGGGATGGTAGTGGAGCTATCCTACTATTTTCCTTCGGATAGTTGAAGCCAGGCCTTGCACACCTCGGCCCATTTCTTCTACAGCTGGCAAGCCTTTCCTGAAGGTTTCTGTAGCTGATAACAGAAATCCAGATTGATCTGAAGCTCTGATATTGGCAACAGAGGCCTTCAGGAAAGGCTTGCTGGCCTTGCCAGCCGAAGAAGTTGCTGAAGGCCTCTAACAGCGAAAAGAAGGCCAGGGTGATGCAAACAAATGAGCTGAGTCAGTGGATGACAGCCCCCAAAATAAGACTTGTGCCTTTTTTGGTGGCAAAGAAATATATAAGACAGGGTCTTATTTTTGTGGAAACACGGTAGACCTGTGCATAGAAGGAAGTGACACAATGAAGAAACCAGATACCACCTAATGCCAGATTCCAGTCATACAAACATAAATAATGTTTCATCTCACTTCTATACCTTATTTAAAAAAACCTAATTTCTTGTAACACACTAATAAGTCCCCCAAAGAATGCATATACAAAATGAGAGACTCGAACTATGAAGTCAAAGTTTATCTTACAGTTTTCTGAAATTATAGCAAGTAGATTGTTAATTCTAATAGATAGGAAGATTCATTGAAAATTAGATCATAGGCAAATTATTATTCTGGGAATACAGAAAGAAAAAAATTTGTTTATATAGTATTAATGGCAATTAGGTTTAGTACTTTGATATTAAAACACATTAAACTTAGTCCATTTTCTTTGTTCATGAGTTCTAATCTATGATATTTTGCAGGTTTCTAACTTTAATGTGACATAGGAATAATAACAATAGCACTTAGACTTATATAGTGCTTTATAGTGCTTTACAACCGTCTGTAAGCTGTTTACAAAGTCAGCATATTTCCCCCAACAGTTTGGGTCCTCATTTTATCCACTTTGGAAGGATGGAAGGCTGAGTCAACCTTGAGCCTGGTGGAGGGATTTGAATTGCCAAACTGCTGGTAGCCGACGTCAGCAGAAGTAGCCTGCAGTACTGTACTCTAACCACTGTGACACCAAGATTCTTATAAGTAATGTGTATTACTTAATAAGTCATTAATAAATGTAATAAGTACATTTCACACTGATTTTTTTAATATTTGGGAGGATTGTTCATATTAAATACTATTTTGATTTTTTTTAAATACTGATTCATCGAAAATTTGATCATAGGCAAGTAATTATTACTTGCCTATGATCTAATTGTCATAGATCAGGACTACTAATACAATATTAGTTAATCTGAGGCTGCATGTCATTTTAGCCATTCAATCATTATTATAATTATATTTTCTTACAAGCTTAAAACTCTTCTTGAACACCAACTATGAGATACTGGATATTGCCTAAGAATTGGGAAATATTCAAACACAGACTAAGCAGTCAGTGGCTTACAGTTCAACACAGCAGCTTTTTCCAGCAAAAGCGAAACAGTTAAAGCTTAATATAAAACTACCCAAGAATTAATACCAAATCAGTTCTGCTCCCCCAAAGAAGACAATTATTAATATCTATGTGATCATAACGGCCTATGTATTAATACTTGACAACCTTGGGAAGGCATTCACAATTCTATTTAACTTCTGTTTATCTCATAACTGCTTCTTCTAGCCGATAAAGCAGCTGCAACGTCTATATAACGATTTCCTTCCTGCCTTCTCAATAGAAGGTTCTCAGTTCCCCATAACTTTCTTCATCTAT
Source organism: Myanophis thanlyinensis (assembly GCA_017656035.1). Taxonomy (NCBI): domain Eukaryota; kingdom Metazoa; phylum Chordata; class Lepidosauria; order Squamata; family Homalopsidae; genus Myanophis; species Myanophis thanlyinensis. The sequence continues at coordinate 10,748 of JAEANM010004534.1, forward strand.
TCATTTTCAGTTTTCAAGTGCTTCAGTTCTTCTTTATAATAATAGTAGAGTTAATTCAGTAACTTAAGGAGGTTTATAAATATATTGCACGTTGGAGTTGTCCAAACTTTTGTAAAGGGTACTTAAAAATACTGTAAACAAATAAAAAACAATTCCTTTGAGTTAAGCCCATGCTTACAAGGATACAACGATGTAGATTTTTGGACAATAATGCAGTAGTGATTTGCCACTGTCTTCTTCTAAAATGTTCCTTTCACTTACCCAATCTAGCTAATATTTCTGGAATAATTCTATTCTCATAGTAACAAGAATATTCTTCTCTTCTTAAGTTCAGCCAAGGTAGGTGCTACCATCCCCTAAAGCAGAGAATACTGCAGTCATCAATAACTAGCATTTTCATTAAAACTTCCTTATTCAATTGTGAATAAAAAGTGGTTTTGAGCCCTGTGATATGCATGTGCAAAGCTTTCAGAACATGTAAGACTCCAAGTCTGTATGTGATTATTAAGAGTCTTGGTTTCTCATCATGGATATCTACGCTCTGAGCTAAAAATTCAGGATCTTCCTACATCCAAAGAAACTCAGCCTTTTGTCCACAATCTAGAGAATTTTGTGACAACAATATGTCAGTTTCGTAACCCCAAAGGTGCTTTTTTGAGAAGCAACTAAAGTTTCTTGTTTTTTTTCTTTGAAGACATTTTACTTCTCATCCAAGAAGTTGAAGAAGCATCTTCAAAGAAAAAACAAGAAAGCCTAGTTGCCTCCTGAAAAAGCACCTTTGGGACAATCACGACCTGGATGACTGAGAATCTCTACAGACTTTACGTTTTATAAATTTATACTCAATGGCTGGCTCAGGAATTCTGAGAGTTGAAGTCCATGAGTCATGAAGGAGCCATAATTGCCCACCCCTGCTCTATGTACTACATCTCTTATTGCTTGAAGGTTCTTAAAAATGTGGTAATACAGTAGGACAATGAAATTTTATTTTACCTTGTATGTTCTATATTTACATATGTACATAAACACATTTACATTGTCCACCTTAAATTCTATTGAATTTAATTAAGAATTGCTGCTGTTACTGGTTTTTGTGTGTGTGTATGTGTGTGTGATTGCTTGTTTTAAAGTCCTGGATAATATATGGTGTATATATGCTTATTATATTTTAGATTTTGTTCTGCTAAAAAAATATAGACACCAGAAACCAAATGCTGTTTGCTTCCGAAAAGGTTATGAAAAAATTAATTACCTCTGTGTAACTTATTTCTTAGTTTAATAATTAAATCGTTATCCAATGAATACATTGCCAGAAAAGCAACATACATATATAAGAAAATCAATGCTGTTTCTCTTTTTGTAATTAGCATGCAATAGTCTCCTAGTTTAAGGCAATCTGTAAAAAAAGTATTTTGTATAAGATTTGTTGCTTCTCTGATTCCTTTTTATTATCTAATTACTTTCAGAAGAAACACTGCCAAGTTCCTTATTGAAATTTAACATTTTATAATATTTTATTGCCTTCTATAAGCATGCAAAGAATGCTTGCCATATTTCTACAAGAAAGTTAGTGGATAATATAGTATAAATTATATAGTATATATGCACTATATAAATCCCTTCTCAAAAGTACCACTTACACAAAGTCTGTTTATGTATACATATTCTGTCATATTTAAAAATCAAATCTTTCTCTCCCCTTTCTGGTTTCCCTTACTTTGAAGACTTAAACTTTTATGAAAACCCAGCAGTTCAGGATCTAGTCTGAATGTCTAGTAGGCACATGAAACCAAATTTTAGTATGAAAATAACTTACAGTAAGCATTCATATCAGTGTTTATCCTACTATTCCTATCATAGGTACCAGGAAACATAAGTTTTGAAGAAGTGTACTTCATTTCATGTTATTCATTTCACATTCATTTCATTACCATATGACGTGTTCAAACAAACCAGTTTCGTAATCTACAGGTTGAAATTAGTCCACTGCAAGCAAAAAACAAGTTATATTATTTGAAATTTGGCAGACTCAAGTAATATTAGCAAGGTATGGGCAATGAAGACTAAAAATGGTGTTGGAGGAGATAGGTGATATATGAGCTAAGGCTTCCTGTTGTATGTGTTCATCATCTGTTCATAATACAAAGTCCACACACAGCCAGTGGCTGAATTCAAATATCACACTAAGTCACAATGTCATTTGTTTAATTTTGACATAGTGTAATTAAACACAGTTATTACAGTACATAAGCTATATTTTATTCAATATAGAAACCAGACTATTCCTACTCAGTAAATTAAAATAAACCATAACTTCCCACAATTTGAGGTGTGAGTTCACCAAACAATTTTAATTCAAAATTCATATGCACTACCAAACTCCTAAGAGTAGGCATTTAAATTTCTGTATTTAGTACAGATAGTCCTCGACTTACAACTGTTCATTTAGTGTCCATTCAAAGTTACAAAGGCACTGAAAAAAGTGACTTACAACCATTTTTCACAGTTACAGCTTTAGCAGCATCCCCCATGGCCACACGATCGAAATTCAGACCCTTGGCAACTGACTCATATTTTATGACAGTTGCAGTGTCCTGGAATCAGGTGGTGTACTTTTGTGACCTTTTGACAAGTAAAGTCAATGGGGAAGCCAGATTCACTTAACAACCGTGTTAATGAATTAACAACTGCCCTGTGTCAAGCTAAAAGGAAGCTTTGCAGATTTTTTTTCTCTTCTTAATTCTCTTTGAATTTAATTAGTTTCTCTCCTAGGCTTGCCACACCATTGTTTAGATAGTTAGTTGGGAGTCTCATCATTACAGCATTCTTTCCCATGAGAGTCAAGGACGCCTACAGAGGGAGGACTAGAAGATTACTTTTTGATGCTACCCTACTGGGATTGGAGAAGAGGGTGGCATGTGATGAATTATGGAAGAAACTTTGACTTTACTTTGGGTGGAGAAAATTCAGGAATTCAGATTCAGGTTTTCTCCAGATCTGCCAATATGTGTCTTCAATAAAATCTCATTATGAGAAATACTGTATCCTGAAAGTTTTGATTATACTGGGGGTGTTACTTGGACATTAACCTGAATTCACTTCACTTAACAATTCTGGCAAGAAAGATTGTAAAATGGAGCAAAACTGACTTAACAAATGTTTCACTTAGCTACAGGGATTTGGGGCTCAATTGTAGTCGTAAGTCAAGGACTACCTATTTAATATAAATGAATGGCCTAGTCAAAGAACCGCCTACCTCTCATAATATCTGCCCAGATAATTTGATCTTGGAAAAAAAGCTATTGGAACCTGTAACAGCACCTGCCTTCTCCCAGTAGTGCCCATCCTGCTGGGGTTTTGCTCTTCACTCAGGCTTTTGATGAGGGTGACTAAATAACCCATATTGGAAATGTTGGGTTTGCTTCTTGCTGGGATTTTGCCATCTTTCGTTCTCTGATTTCCAGCACTATATTATTTTACTGTCCTGAGTGCTTTCATCTATAAACGACCCACCATCACTGGGAGTTGGGGTGATATAGAATAAATAAACGAATGTCTCCCCACTTACTCAGTTCCAAGTTTACTGAAAAAAGATTGCTAATAATTACCATCAAGTCTACAAAACAACAGATTTGGCTTAAGTTTGTAATGTGTCAAGGAAAAAAAAAACCCACTGTGTGACATCTTCATTATTTCATTGCTATAATAAGAACTCCTTCTAAACATCTTTCATTCCCAATTCTTCACTCAGAATATAAAGCTGTGTAGTTCCATTCTTTGATAACCCTTTAAGACTGTCCTAAGAGCATCAAAAATGAAAGAAAGGAAGAGGGAGGTGATTTTTTTTTAAGAAAAATATTTGGCTGAAATATATTCACTCACCTGGGAAACTCCTTAACCCAGGATTTATGGCTGTAGGGGGAAAAAAGAGATACCCAGTACTGTTAAACACTGGATGATGGCATACACCAGTGGTTCTCAACCTTTTCCTCACCACAGACCAACTTTAAATATCTTTTATGGCCATGGACCATGGCTACGGATCCCTAAGACTTAACCCAAGATTTAAATCATAATATTTCTTCAAGCCTTCATGGACTCCATGTGATGACACCATGCCCCTCCCAGGAGTCCACGGAGCACAGGTTGAGAACCCCTGGCATACACTATTAGATGATTAGTCCCATATTTCTAAAATGACAGTCAACAAGAAAGAAAATACAGCAAAAGAAAATGGCAGCTCTTACCCCAAAGTGCTGATAAATCCATTTGTTGAACCTTCTGCGTACAAAGAACAAATGTCTCCAATGTGCAAAAAACTTGACATCTTGTCAGACATCTGGGGCTTGCTGGCTCTAGGAGGGAAAACAAACTTATTAATATTAACCGGGTTCAACAGCGGTGTTTGTGATGGTGTCTGAAGTTCAAGGGAAGTTTGTCACCAATGTAAATTCACATGAGTTGCATACAACCATAGAGGATATATATAGGAAGTCCTTGACTTACAGCCATTTGCTTAGTGACTGTTTGAAGCTACAATGTCACTGAAAAAAGTGACTTATGACCGCGTTTCACAGTTATGATCCATTCGGTATCCCCATGGCCACATGATCAAAATTTGGAAGCTTGGCAACTGGCTCACATTTATGATGCTTTTATGACACAGTGCCTCGAGGTCCCGTGATCACCTTTTTCAACCTTCTGGCAAGCAAAGTCAATGAGGAAACTAGATTTACTTTACAACCATGTTTTTAACTTAACTACTGCAGATATTTCCTTAACAACTATGGCAAGAAAGGTCATGAAATGTCACTTAATGACAGCAACAGAAATTTTGGGCTGAATTGTGGTCGTAGGTGAGGACTATCTGCAAAGGGAACACTTGGTCACATGACCTCGAGGCACTGCGTCACAAAGGCATCATAAATACAAGCCAATTGCCAAGCTTCCAAATTTTGATCATGCGGCCATGGGTTGCAAAGGGTGATCACATGATCCTGCAATACTGAAATTGTCATAAATATGAGTCAGTTGCCAAGTGTCTGAATTGTGATCAGGTGATCATGGAGATATTGCAATGGTCATAAGTGTGAAAAATGGTCATGTCAGTTTTGTCACTGCCAATTCAACTTCAGTCCCAAATGAACTGTTGTAAATGGAAGTCTACCTATATTACATTTGGAACAACATTTTCACATTTTAAAAGAAAATCAATGCTCTTCAGGATTTTGAAACCACAGAAAATGATTATTTTTAGTTTTTCCCCAAAAACAATTAAAATTAGGACTATTTTGAAATATATTAATGACTTTGCTTCTTATCAAATATGCAAATGTATTTCAGTAATTTAATGATATGCAAGTTATAACAAAATATATGTATTAGTTGTACTATAGAAAAACAAATATGTTATATTTATATATTTTAATAGAACAAAAACAAAGATGCTCGGACAATAAGAGAGATGTTACCAATTGCTAAACTTGTTTTTATTCTAGCCTTACAATTTTTTTTAATTTCAAGCAATATCAGATAACAACATTATACATACTCATGATTGTCACTGAACCCAGATGTCAACCCTGAAGCTGACCTAACCAAAGACATTTTTGACTGCTTCAGTGTTGCTACACTGGAACTAAGAGATAGGGAGGGGGGATTTGAGATAGAAGGAATTCTGTAGCGAAAACAACATATTTTCTCTTGGGAGTCATTCTCACACCTGGTTGGAGGAAGGCGGAGTGATGCCACCCGGCTGCCAGTCCGCACCGTGAATGGACCATGTGATTGCTTGTTTAGAGAAAGAAGAAAAACCTTTACTTTTAAATTAGGTGAAAACCACGTGAGACTTCGGAGTCGGATTTCATCAGATATGTGCCAATGTGATAATTCCAATAAAAGTATTCTTTGAGGAATCTATCTTCCTTGGAGTTTTGCTTGCTATGGATTTATTACTTGGAAGCCTGACACCAGAATTATGGTCCTAAATCATTGTGATCATCGCATGACTACACCTGACTTTTCTACATTTTTTGCAACGATATGATCCAATACAGGAAGTGAGATAAGAATCCAGGAAATGAGAGAGATAGTTTGGTATAGTGGTTAAGACACCAGGCTAGAAACCAGGAAACCATGAGTTCTAGCCTCACTTTAAACATGAAAGCCAGATAGATGACCTTCGACCAGTCACTCTGCCTAAGCCCAACTCACTTCACCTCAGATCTGTTATTGTGGGGAAAAGAGGAGCAGGAAAATCTGCTGGATATGTTTTCCACCTTGAGTTATTTGTAAAAGTAATAAAGGTGGATATAAATAAATAAAATGAAATGGAGCACTTAAGGAATTGGTAGGATCAAGGAGGTGGCTGGCTTGGCATCTGAGCCTCCTCACTCTGGATAGCAATAAGGGGGAGAATATCTTAACTATTTGTTTAAAAGTCCAAAGAGCTCTATTTATAACCCAGCAGAGAAAAAATTATCAGCCTTTTTTTCCCCTTTTATATTTGTATAAGGAGAGGTACCAAGTCAAAGGAAGGCATTTGAAGCCATGATATCTTAGCAACTATCTTTCTCCCAAGCAAACCAATATTGCAAGTGGCCTAATGAGAGATATCACCATAAATATAGGAAAAATCCTAAAGTCCTTTAAAAATATTGTTATACTTTAAAATAACTGGACAGCTATTAAAGAAAATCGAAGAAACTGCAGCTTTTTTTAAAGAGAATTTATGATTGTATGGGGATAGTTAAACACTTTAGATAAATTGGCATGCTAATTATTATATCATTATGGAATGGTCGAACTCCAAGACTCTCTCTTTTAAAGCTCAGATTTTCATATGAAAATGGCAGTTTTAATTTTCCTGATTTCCAGTTATACTATTCGGTTATACTTGTTTTCCTCTTTATTGTACTGAAATAAAGATGACAATAGGGTATAGCACCTATGAAATCCCAGAAAATGTTTTGTTCTAAGGAGAATAGGAAATCTGTTGTATTTCTAGCACTGAATCTATTTTAGATATCTTTCGACAATATTGAATAGGAAATTGAAATCTGATCCCCAGTCTCATGAGAAATTGGCTCCCTGGAATAATTCTTAAGTAAAAATGACAGGGGTGTTTTTTTTTTAAAGTGTGGGTAGAAAATGGGACAACTCCTGTAATTAATTGTCTCATGATTTATATTTTTAAAATCTTTGAAATTAAAAACAACAACTATAAGTCACCCAAAGTAGCTGAATGGTAATACCTTCATTTAAAGCACCTATTATGCTCTGCTTGGATCAGAGCTATTGTTGCTGCAGTAATCTACATCAATACAAATGTATTAAAAAACGTTTTTTAAAAATCTAAACCAACAAGTCAGTTTGACTGAAAATTTAAAAATACTAAATAAATATGGACAATATAAGAGTAATCAGATTGCTGGAATTTCCTAAAATACAAATTAGATGGCATCAGGTTTTAATGTACAGTTAGCCCTCAATTTATGACCATAATTGGGAGCAGAACTTTCATTGCTAAGTGAGGTGGTAATTAAATGAATCACACCCAATTTTAGAAATTCTTTTTAGCACAGTCATTAAACAAATCTGGCTTCTGCCATTGTCATTGCTTATTGGAAGCTGGAAAGATCATAAATAACAGTCACGTGACACCACCACCCCCGGGACCCTACAAATATAAATACATTGTGATTGCCAAGTGCCTAAATTTTGATCACGTGGCCATAGGACGCTGCAACAGCTTCCCAGAGCTACCCTATAATAAGATGGGCGGCCAATAAATTGTATAAATACCGTTTGTCCAAAAAGATGATCCACCTTGAAAAGAAGCCTTATCATGTTTTTGAGCGCATGCAATGAAATTAAGTACCACCTATAAAATTAGCCCTAATTAAAACCCTGCCTACCATGGGGTGCAGGGGGTGGGGCGAGGCACACAGGTAAAAAATAAGCTAGGGTGGGGATGTGGGGATGGAGCTGCCCTACATACCAGGCCTCGCACACCCCAACACCTGCATTGCCTTCTTCTGTATCCGCTTCTTCTGCGGCCTCTTGCTGCCATTCGCACGCATCACCCCAGTCTCCATATTACCTTCAGATGCCTTCCGGAAAGCCCTCTGCAGCCAATAATAGAACTCTGGGGCGATCTGGAGATGTTATTGGCTACAGAAGGCTTTCCGGAAGGCATCTGAAGGCGAAACAGAGGCTGGGGCGATGTGTGTAATTGGCAGCAAGTAGCCGCGGAAGAAGTGAGCCAACCGCAGGCTCCTGCTCAGTGGGGCTGTGGATGCCACTGCCGCGAGGGGAGTCAATAATTAGAATGCTCAAAAAAGAAGACCTAACCATTTTTGGGTAGGTCAAAAGAAAATGACCCAGCCTTTTTTTTGGGAGAAACACGGTAATTAAACAGTCATATACAGTAAGTGTGATGATTGGTCGTAAGTCACTTTTTTCCACTATAGTAATAACTTTAAATGGCCACTAAATAAATGGTCTTAAGTTAAGGAGTACTTGTGCAATCAAATATGTTTTCTGTGATCTCAAAATGAGGTTAACTGATCAAAAATTATTTTTCAGATCTATTGGGGTTGTTAACAAACTTTTTTTTAAAATTGACATTCTTTGACAGGCATGTAATATATTTGAATATATCTTAATATACATTCTTTAATCATGTCCCTTGGTAGCTTCTAAATGGTTGAATATTCTCACAAGGAATCATGTTCTCAGGAGGCATTTAAGATTTAATGTATGACTGTAATGTTTCAAAAATATGGAATATGTCAATTTATTATGACTTTTGGATTTACTGTGCTTGGACTTTTGCCAAAAAAGTCATCAACTAATCTGGGAAAGACTTATGTATCAGGCACCAAAAGTTGTTTGATGAAATGTGTCATGTCTTGGGTTTTAATTCATCATCATCATCATCATCGTCGTCATCGTCGTTATTATTATTATTATTACTATTATTATTTTAAAGACCAGAGAATATAATTGTCTGTGGTCCACATTTAGTCAGGGACTCTATATAAGCAGGGTTTTCACATAGAGAGGCAATTATTGTTGCATTTTGTAACGCTGCATTTGATTTAGCCCTTTTCTTTTTTTAATCTTTGGCTTATATAAGAAGAACCAGAAGGATAATCTGGATCCCAATGTATCACAGAGCGGAGTTTGCAAGATCAGGCAGACACAAGCCTGGTTGGATTATTCTTTGGACTTTACAGATAGACAACCTGACTAGACAGAGAGGAGAAAATACAAGTAAGCTCCTTAGCTGCACAGTGATTGTATTTCAAATGCTGGGACAAAAAAGGTAATTTCTACTGAATCCTTTTTAACAGAACATGTGAATAACTATGGTTTATGGAGGAGAATCTTGACACTTTTATTTAGGCATATATTTAATTCAGGAAGATTTTGGCTACAGAATTGTATTATATCAATATTTTCTAATAAGCATTGCTATTGAATTTAGGATTCCAATTGAGGAGTCTTAAGTAGTACAGCCCTGGAAATTGTTTTATCAAACTGTACCATTATCAACACTATTAAAAGAAGGGAGAAATGCTTATATAAGGGTTATAAAAAAGAAATTATTTTTAAGCACCCACGCTTTCACTGTTCACACTCAAGGGGCATATCAAGCCATTTCTTCTTCTAACTTCAATTCTCCGAGAAAAAGTAACCAGCTTAAACTTTATAACCTTTTATTATTAAGACGTGACAACCAGCTCAAGGGGATTTTTTTCCCATGTTACATTTCAAAATCACTGCATTTCAAGGTTTTCAATTTAGTTTATTAAATTAATAACTGCAGATTCCTAAATTTTTGATACCAAGATAATAAGTAAGCTCTGTCTGTTAAATGTCAGCATGACAAAATTAGATTTATTTATTTATTTATTTATC
>JAEANM010004535.1:0-20669 GCA_017656035.1 Myanophis thanlyinensis
TGCTGTAAACCGCCTCGAGTCCTTGTGGAGATGGGGCGGTATATAAATTTAATAAAATGAAATGAAAAAATGAAAAAATAATCATGCATTTGAGTGTATACCAAGGAATGGGATATTACATATGAAATCTATGTGATATTACACTGTCATGTTGCATGTACTCATGCTGATAACTTGAGGATTGAAAACACGATACTCAACATCAAAATCCACTGATTGGAGGTTCCAACATGTTCTCCAATACTGCAATTGATTTTTGAAACTTTAAATAAACTAAACTTTAAACTTTAGATAAACTGAAACTTGGCAGGAGTTAATAGGGAAAAGAATAGTCATGAAACAATGAGAGACTGCAATTGAAAGATTTTAAAGGGGAATGACAGGACTTTTAGATGTTCCCTTTTGACAAGGAAGCAAATTCCTCACTTACCTCTTGCATATGGAAGGAAGAAAGAGATCTACCATGTTCACAACAGAGCCACGTCTGTGGATTTCTTGATAACTTCAATGGTCCAAAGCACAGGATGAGGGTGGTCTAAAGGGTGTGGTAACCATGGTGACATGGAAGCTCTGCCTGTTCTTTATGTGAATTGCACCCATGTGGCTGAAGTCTTATCTCATTTTAAACACAACATTATTGTACTGTTTGAATAGTAATGAATGTAGTGAACAACATTCATATTACTGAAATTTTGTTGTTCAGGACAATATTACTAAGGTTGACTTTGAAAATGAATATGTGCAAACAATGCCAGTAATACAGATCTCCTTCACCTTTTCTTAATGCATACTAATTCCAGTAACTGACATTTGTTAAAATATTGGTAAATTGCTATTACGTTTTTTTAAAAAAATATATTTCTTTTTATGGGATTGAAGAGAATCCTATTTAGTTCTCTTTCAGAGAGAGACAAAGATACCAGCCAGAGTGAATAAGAATGCTGAGGCATTCATTTCATTTCAGTATATTTTTTGTTCATAAGGGGCTGTTTTCAGTACTCATCAGACATCAACTTTACAGTTTCAGCAGATGATTTTTTTGTTGTCATATTATACCTATCTTTGTTTACAAATGAAATTATATTTGAGCTAGAATACTTTTCCAGAAAATGTTGTATGCCAAATAATAATGTAATAATACAATATAGAGCAGGGGTGTCAAACTCAAGGCCCAGTACTTAGATCTGCCCTGTGGGCCACCCTGGAAACAGCGAAGGACCGGCCCACGGTGCTCCTGCCAGAGAAAATGGCCCCTTGCAGTCAAACATAACCCTGATGTGGCCCTCAATGAAATTGAGTTTGACATTCCTGATGTAGAGAGTTTGGTCTAGAGGTTAAGACAGAAGACTAGAAACAGGGAACCCATGAGTTCTAGTTCCACCTTAGGCATGAATGTCAAATGAGTGACTTTGAGCCATTCACCAGGAGATCGTGAGTTCTAGTCCTTGTTTAGGTATGAACATCTGCTGGATGATTTTGGACCAGTCACGCACTCTCTCAGCCCCACTCAGGTTGTTGTTATTGTGGGAAATATAGGAGAAGGGAGGTATATTAGATATGTTCATCATCTTGAGATATTTATTAAAATAATAAAGGCAGGATTTAAAAACAAATATTTTAAAACATGCTATTCCTATTTACCCCCAGAAAATCCTAGATCTCTCTGCTTGTGTGGTGTAGCCCTGCCAGTTCTGAATAATCATATTGTGACACAGACTTAAAACAAAGGGTAGCTTTTTTTGCCTTGCTTTTAGTGTTGTCAGGTTGGGTTGGGCATATGACAAGCTGGACGTCTGATTTTTACTAAGCTCATTGCTTACAGCTAAGAACTAATAAGCAAAATTGTCAGTTGTTCTTTCCCTGATTCTATCTGTTTTTCTTATTTGTAATGAATCTCATAACTATATCAACTCAGATACAAGATATGGGTTTACTTTGACAAGTGTTCATACAACTCATTAAAGGACAACATTGGGTTATAACCTGGTTCATATAACACTCTAAATCACAATCATTAGACTCCTCATTAGAGTTTAATGAGTTATGTGGATCCAATTGTTCTGATGGAACTTAGGTGATAAACTCTTCAGAGCAAGCACCTGGTCTCTCTTTCTTAAATTTTAATTGACAAGATTGATATTGTCAGTACCTCAAATCTGTCCAGATCATGAAACATATTCCACAAGACGCTGGGGCCTAAACTTTATTGAAATGGGCTACATTAGCAGAATTTTGAAAGTCTGGTTATGTTTCCATCTTTCCTCAAGCCACAGACATTTGGAGGAACCAGCATAAAACTTTGCCTAATACTACTTCCTTTCCCAGAGCTTAAAGAATGTTTTGCTTTTGTAACTGTTTCTGAGTATTTCTCTTAAGACCATGCCTTTCTGTACATATATCCACATCAGGAACCTTATTGTTGTTGTTAAAGGTACCCAGACTGTCTTAAAATTTAAAATAAAACTTTTTTAAAATGATGTGCTGTTTGTATCTGTCACCAGATATACATAACAGTATTTCTAATCACTGTTGGAAATATAAAAAACATAAGGAACATTTTATCATGCATGCATGCATAGGGCTTGTGAAAAAGTGAAAAGATACTGGATACAAATACCCATGATGATATGGAGAGTTTTAAAAATTGACATTCAGATGTAACTGGAACATTTCTTATTAGGACTTACGGATACTTCGCTACTAAAGACTCATGAACGATTGGTTTTCGTTCATGAAAACCAATCATGAACAGTTTTCATTGTGGTGAGGTTATTATAAGCACAAAAATGGAACATTACAGAAACACCAATAATGAAAAAACAAATTGGAAAGATGGCTGAGTTTGCAGAAATGGCTAAATTTGATTAAGGAAGGAACTACAATTAGTTTTATAAAATACTGACTACTATTTATAGATCTTTGCTAAAAATTGATAAAAATGAACTGCTGGTTTCAAGTTTTATTGATTTAAAAGGTTGGTTTATGGAAAGAGGGGAACTATAAGATGCAAAGAAATGGTAATTACTATGTTTGTAATTGTTACAAAGACCAGAGGGCACTTCTTTAAGTCTCTTTCTTTTTTTGTATTCTTCATTTTTTTCTTTTATCCATTTATTCATCTGTTTCATTTCTTATTCTGTTTCCTGCAGTTTTTTTAAATCTTTGTAAAATTTTCTTTTAACTAAAAATATGCATAAAAATATTACTGCCAAGAAGTAAAATGTGAAATGCTACAAGACAAAAAGTTTTGCAATGTGCACCTGTGAGGAATATTTTGGATAAATTACATATTTGTTTAACATTTAAAATAAAATAAATGTATTTTATCCTGGGACCTTAGTCACATGGAAAATTATCAGGGAAGATGCAACTGGTTTTTTTTAATGTTCGTTCCAAAGGGAGGGTGCCCCCACAGAGAAGGCTCGGACCTTTGGGGCTGCCAGATAACATGTTCCTGACAATGGAACCCCAAGGAGGCCAGCCCTGTGGGAACGCACAGATTGGTGGGAGGCTGACGGTGGCAACAGGTGATCCCGTAAGTACCCAGGTCCCAAGCCATGGAGCACTTTAAAGGTGAGAACCAAAACCTTGAATCGCACCCGGAAGGCCACAGGGAGCCAGTGCAGCTTGCGGAGGAGAGGTGTAATGTGGGAGCTCCGGGGAGCCCCCAGGATCACTCGCGTGGCTTGGGTTTGACCTATGTTTATTATGGACCAAGGTTTAAAGATTTCTGGGCTGCTTTTGTGTGTGTATGTGTTTATGTGCTAGGATACAGTGTAATTCTTAGCAAAACTAATGAGCTGAGATTGTATTTGGCTAGTCAGTATTCTAGTGGCATGTTCTTAATATTTTAATTGTTAAGTACATTTCACAGTAGGAGCACTATAAATATATATGAATGCTTGGAAGTGAGTAGCTTAAAGAAAGGAGAATAAATCATTTATTAACTCCTCCCCACTAATACCACACAAGGAAGAATTTTTGGTACTATTGTTTCTGCCTTTTATTTAGAGTCAGAACTGATTCTGGGAATGATTCATATATAAGAATGAATAACACCCACCCACTCCCCCAAAAAACCTTGGCAGACTCACCATCCTAGACTCACCAAACTGTTGTACTGCAGGTCCTCATTAACTGATTAACTTCATATGTTACACACTTGCAAGATGGTAATGCTTAGATACAACATTTTTTACATTGGGTATGATGTACACTTTCATTTATGCTCCATCTCCTCACCCTTGGGCATGGCCCAAACATCTGGTGTCCTAGATCAGAAGATCTCCCCTCCTAGAAGCTAGTTTTGGGGTTTGGAAAGCCAAAAGCTTCTCCAAACACAAAGGCACACTTGGGGAAACAAAAGACTTGACGGCAGAGTGAGCGATGGAAGTATTATTATTTTTTTAAAAAAAGAAAATCCAGTTTTTATTCCATTTATGCTCCAGCAAATGACGCTTTCCCTCAAAACACCAGGTAATTGCAACTGCTCCCAGAAAGACAGATAAACTATTCCTTTGTTCTTTCACCTCATGCTTTCTTTGTCTCTCAGTGAAACAAATATCAAACATCTTCCTTCACAAAAGTTATAGATACAAATATCCACATGTCGTTTCAGTCAGACCTAGGTATTGCATATAAAATTATACGCAGTAATGTTCTATCTGTAAATGGTTTTTTTGTTTTAATTGCAATATTACATGCACTAACAACCGCTTTAAACTTAATGTATATTGTTCCAAACTCGACTTTAAGAAATATGACTTTTGTAATAGAGTTGTCAAAGTCTGGAATGCTCTACCTGATTCAGTTGTCTCGGCTATAAATTCTCAGTTTCAGTTGCAAATTGACTTCCGTGGACCTTACATCAATACCTCAGTGGTCAGTAGAGGAGGGGTTCATAAGTGCACTAAAGTGCCTATCATCCCTGTCATTGTATTTTATATTCTTGTACTCATGTTTTCCTTTTTGTCTGACAAACTCAAATAAAATAAATAAATATGTTGTCTAGTTAAAGATGTTCTGGAAAAGAAGAGGCTCCAGCAAATATCCTTTGTGAATGAAAAAAAGTGTGAAGCCCTTGCCCAGACTTAGGTTTAAAGAAAACTTTAGCAATCGTTGGCAAGGATTGACATCTGTAGGATGCAAATTAATCCTAGATCAGCATCCTCATGTTCATAGGGTTATTATTCCTGCAGGTACAGAGTCCGCTTTTCAGATAGTCTAAAATCATCTTGCACAATCAAACAAAGCATCTGGGTCGTGTCTGCATTTTGGCGGAGTTGATTGTAGATCCATTTGTTGTGACCCAAAAAAAAAAAATCTGACCAACCAGCTTGTCGCCTGGGCCTGATATCAATTTGATCTGTCTTAACTTAGCACCACGACAGACAATCAATATCCAGCGGCACCACTAGGAGGAGCCAGTCTCACCACCAAACCTAGTCTCTGCAGATCTTTCAACATTTAACGCTCAATGGGTAAACAGCAAGGAAGTAGCGATCATATCAAAAGTGTAATTTTAGCCCTCCTACTATTTATGAGAATAACAGAATAACAGAGTTGGAAGGGACTTTGCATCCAGTTTTGGTTGCCACGATATAAAAAAGATGTTGAGATTCTAGAAAGAGTGCAGAAAAGAGTGGACTAGAGGATAAAACATACAAAGAATGGTTGCAGGAATTGGATATGTCTAGTCCAAGGGAAAGGACTAGGAGAGATATGATAGCAGTGTTCCAGTATTTGAGAATAGCAGGTCAACCTATTTTCCAAAGTACTTGAAGGCAAGACAAGAACGACTGGATGGAAACTAATCAAGGAGAGAAGCAACCTAGAACTAAGGAGAAATTTCCTGACAGTTAGAACAATTAATCAGTGGAACAACTTGCCTCCAGAAGTTGTGGGTGTTCCAACACTGGAGGTTTTTAAGAAGAGATTGGACAATCATTTGTCTGAAATGGTATAGGGTCTCCTGTTTGAGTTTGACTAGAAAATTTCCAAGGTCCCTTCCAAGCCTGTTGTTGTGTAATGTTCAATCATGTCCAATTCTTGGAGACTTTATGAATAAATCCTTGAAGTTTGATTGGCAAGGTTTTCAGAAGTGGTCTGCTATTGACTCCTCCAAGGACTGAGAGAAAGTGACCAGCCCAAGGTCCCCCAGCTGGCTTTTGGTCTCAGGTAGCACTAAAACTCACTAGATTTTCCAATTTCTAGCCCGATGCCTTAACCACTATGCAAGACAGGGTGTCTGCCCTTTATTTGCCCCAGATTAACAGTGTAAGGACAGCATCCTCCACTAGCTTTGTTACCGAGACAGACTAGAGCTTGTCATTCAGCAAATGCTGAATTCTGCTGCACGCCCGGTGGAAAGCTGTTTAAAGCAGCTGTCTGAATGAGCCAAGCTCAGGTCTGCTGTGAAACATCAGAATCAGGGTACAACTGGGACTAGGTTCGATGGTAGATTGTTGTTTCCTGCTGACAATAGATTCCATGTCTTGACTCACGAATACAAAAAGACAATGGTTTTATTTTTATGTCTGTGCTTTTAGGTCATCTTAGATGGCACCCCCTCTGCTTCCTTACTAAGAATCCATTGTTGTTTATGAAAGAGAAACAGCGACACCACGTGGCAGAGCTGAGTTTTATTTCTTTCTGGCCTCTTCTGTGCGAATATGTTGTGTTTGATCTGCAAGAACGATCTGTTGGTGATTATTTAGGAATTGCACTTGGTGAGCTTAGCAGATAAAACAATATTTTTTGTTTTCAGTCTTGCTGTTCCTGACGACTTCCCATCCAATTACTAACTAGATCTGGTCCCCGCTTAACCATATAGCACATTTAAACTTAATCCATGCCAAAAACCTTAATTTGGCATTTCTCAGGCATTGTTTCTAAAACTTTATTAGATAATAGGACATGTGTCCAAATCAACCTGCAGAAATTGTTATGAACACAGTTAGGCAAGCTTATCAGCCTCAGGTGTGGGGAAACAAACCATTATTTTCCCCCACACAAACAGCAGCAGATATAAATTGTCCTCAGTATATGACTACAACTGGGGCCAGAATTTCTGTTGCTGAGCAAGGCAGTTGTTAAGTGACCCGCACCCAATTTTATGACTTTTGCCATGGTTATTACATGAATCATTGTAGTTGCTAAGTGAATCACACAGTTGTTAAATGAATCTGGCTCCAATCCCCCACTCCCCCTTGACTTTGCTTGTCAGAAGCAAAGACCTTGTGGGAAATTTGCAGATGGTGATCATATGATCTGGGATGTTGCAACAATGATAAATACGAGGGCTATCCACAAAATAGATTACATTTTCATCTGTAGCAAGAAGGGGCGGAGCTAGCGTGGCCATCTTTGTGTCCACCGCTCAGTCTGCATCTAGTTGTGTTAGTGGGAGGTTCGTATCATTGCCTGTTATTTCACAGCAAACATTTGAAATATGTGCTGTAATTGAAAATCCCTCCAGTTGTGAGGTGCAATCAGTGATAAGGTTTTTGTTGGCAAAAAACCATAAACCGATTGAAATTTTTCAGCAACTGTGTGAAGTGTATGGGGACAACATCATCACTGAAGGTGGAATGCGCCAATGGTGCATTAAGTTTAAAAATAGCCAAACTAACGTTCATGATGAACATGATCTTGCACCAAGCGACTACCACTTGTTTCATCATTCCATGCATTCCATTGACTGTCTCAAATCTCAGGCGGCTGAATTTCATGACAATAGAATTACAAAGTTTGTTCACCGCTATGTTATAAGTATCTCAATTTGTTCGGTGAATATGTTGAAAAGTAGTATTCAAGTATCACTTTCAAGTATATATAATAATTTTTTTTCCTACACTTTGTTTTTTTTTCTATCACAAAACATAATCTATTTTGTGGATAATTCTCGTACATGCTAAATTTTGATCATGTGACTATGCTGTAATTGCAAGGATCAATTCGCAAATCATTTTTTTCCAGTGCTGTTGTAATTTTGAACAGTCATTACACAAATAATAGTAAGTCAAAGACTACCTGCCATCCCTGTGGACAAGTCAGGGATTCTTGTTATTCCTGCTCATTGCTCATCACAGATCCTTCTGAGCCAGCTCGGTATCTGTTCTAATTTAGTCCTTCTCCCCATCCTTTGTGTCACTAATGTCCTCTACAGATAATAATTTTACAATTCACATCAGATAATTTGGGAATAAACAACAACATAAAGAGGTGGTAACTTGAAAGAATGTAAAGAATATCAAACACCATATAATCTGGGGAGAAACTGACTCTGGATTTATGGGGGGGGAGACCTCATCCACTGGGGAGGGTCAAGTGAAAATTCTGCAGCCCCCTCCAAGCCATTATTCATCTTAAAAGGCTCTGAATAAAGGGATAGCAGGGCTCCGCTGCCAACAGTTAAGAAGAATCCACATTTCTCAAGCAAAATACACAGATTTAATTGTTCCTGCACGGATGCTGCTTTGAAAGAAAAATCATATGAATGTGGAACATAACAATTTGTTCTTTCTTGCAACACTTTTAGTGCATTCTTCCTTCATTCACTCAAAAAGCCTGAAGAGTATTCCATCATGCTATCAGGCAGATCTGCATTATCTGTAAGAGTATTTATTTTTTCTATTACAGGAAAATGTTCAATAAAGTTATTTGAAGAATTACAAGAGCTTCATTCTGTAATTCCCACTCTGAGGTGTAATGGTTTGCAATACATTCAACTTGCTAGAAGAATGCAAATAGTGCTGAAGTTATTATGCATCTGCTAGAATTTTTATCTTTGCTATTAAAAGTATGGACCCGGGACACAATTAGGCATAAAATGTACCATAAATATGAGAGTTGCTCATGGGAATAGAAACAGATTTTTGGATGCAAGAAAGATAGAAAAAACTCCTTACTTCCAAACTTACCTCCCCAACTATGCAATTAACATTGTTACTGCTTTTTTTAAAATGAAAATAGCAGCTCTGAAAAGGCAACCTTAATAAGAAGCAAAATGTAATGTGTTTCCCTCTTCCCTATGTAGCTACATACTGTATGTAGCAAGATGTCAGCAAGATATGAATTCTAAATACATTTATGCATTTAAGATCAATTTGCATTTGGTCCTTAAGACCAGATTTCTACATTCTTGGAAGAGAGGCAAAGTTGGAAAAGCCACTTCAAAAAAATAAAATAGATTATTTCCATACTTCAGACCAAGAGTCAATGTTTAAGTTTTGGCATAAAGTTTTTCTTGTCTTTCTTCCATTACCTGTGGCTAGTAAGTAGAACTGTACTATCAAATTACTAATGGGCAAGTGGCAGATTTTACAAACATTAATAATAATACTCACATTTGTTAAACAATGTACAAACTACCAAACTAGGAATATATGAATGGAAGCACCTCAGCCTGCCAGGAAATCCAAAATATTGCATATATTAAAAATCAATTCCTCATTTTAATCAGCCCAAAGGTGAAGATTTTTTTTAAAGAAAAAAAAGTAGCAATAAGAAATCTAAAAGTGGGACTCCCTTTAGGAAATTGAAATCAAGGCATGGTGTACTGTAAAACCCTAGACCGAGTTGTTGCCAATTAGTTTTGGCCTAGAGGGAACCTAAAAATTCAGATTTTCATCTCTATTTGCCCCTGCCACTTAATCTGTCAGACTTTGAGCTAGGAAACAGAATGAGAGAAAAAAAATGAAGACTCTGTTAAACAACAGCTTTAAAAAATTCCCCAAGGTCACCATGCAGACTGTAAAAGAGAACAAATGTTGGTTCCTGGGCAACAGAATAAACATCTGCATCCCACATCAGGCCAGGTGTTTTAAATCAGGACAAACCAAAGCCAGGCCAAGCATTAATAAAAGAATGAAAGCAGCAGTAGCCAAGCATGTTTTCCCAGGGTCCTTTACTGTAGCTACAGTAAGGATTTTCCAGGCATCTTTTGGCTGACTGACTCACATCTGGAGTTGCTGATGAGCTGCACTAGCTGCCCAACACCTGAAGATAAATGCCTAGGAGGTATCCAATGTTTGCATGACGCTTCCTCGGGAAAAGAGGGATCTTGCTTGCTGTGTAAGCATCTCAAATATCACAGGAAATTTGTTTGTCTTTTCATAGAGGTTGTCTATGGAGATTCTCAATCATCCAGGTCAAGGTTGTCCCAAAGGTGCTTTTTTTTTCAAGAGACAACTGGACTTACTGGTTTTCTTTGAAGACATTTCACTTCTCATCCCCAAAGCTTCTTCAGCTCTGACTGGATGGTGAGGAATGAAAGGATTTATACTCCTTGCAGACAGCTGGTCATTTGCATTCTTTTAGGGAATTGTTGAGGTCACCTGGAGGTTTATCTGTGTCATCAGGGTCACCTGAGTGGGGCAAATGGATGTGGAGCAGAGGTGAAATTCAGCAGGTTCTAGCAGGTTCACTAGAGCTGGTAGTAAATTTTCTAAGCAGTTTGGAGAACTAGTTGTTATAAGAAATTTCCTTTTTTTTCTTTTTTTCTACTTTACAGGATTAATCCTGTAAGAAAGGCAGGAAAAAACATTCTGCTGTTGTTTCTAGCCTAATCTTTATCGCCCTGTTTACAGAAACTGCCCACCCAGTGACATGATCCCAGCCATGCCCACCAAGCCATGCCCACCGAACTGGTAGTAAAAAAAATTGAATTCCACCACTGGTGTGAAGCCTTCTTGGAACTGTTGAAAGGGTTGTGCTGTAGACTGGAGCTAGATGTTATCATATCCCTCCCCCTCTTTTCATACAGGGCTGTTCAATTTTGACATAGATGGCCGCTTTGACCCCTCTTTCAAACCAGCGGTCCTCTCTGTCCAAAATGTGGTCATTGCTGTCTTCAAAAGAATGGCCTTTGTCTTTTAAATGCAGATGGACTGCTGAATCTTGTCTTGATGTTTTGTTCTCCTAGAACAGGGCTGTCAAACTCAGGGCCCAGGGGCCAGATCCAGCCCCCGGGGGATGGAGCTTAGATCTGGCCCGTAGGACTACTCTGGAAACAGCAAAGGACCAGCCCTGTGGTGCCTTTGTCAGAGAAAACAGAGTTCCATTTTTTTCTGGCAGAGGGTTGTAGCTAAAAACGAAGCTTGGGAACCCATTGTCGCTGGCAGAGCACTTGAGCCACCACAGGCACCTCCAACATGAGTGGCATTCAGCTGGCCATGCCCCCCCTGCCCCCCCACAAAGTCAAACACAACCCTGATGTGTCCTTCAATGAAATTGAGTTTGACACCCTTGTCTTAGAAGGCTCCACACCTATTTGCACTACTCAGGCACTGACCCTTATGACACAAATGAACGTCCAGGTGGCCTCAATGAAAATTTGTACCTGCTTTCTCAAGACTAGAAAACTTAATGCAAACTTCCACAAGAATTCTCAGCCATTGATTCACACATCTGGAAGGTTTCTAGCTTGGAGAACTTTGATGTAAACACATATTATTTCTCTAATTGGAGAAAGGCTCAGCAATTCTCTGAAATCATTTTTGCTTTAGTTGGGGTTAATTGTTCAGATTAAAAATGCATTCATTTCCTAGCATTTTTTTTTAATCAGATGAGGTCACCATATCTGAGTTACAAAAATCCAGATAATGACATGAATGGCAGCAAAGCTCATTGGAAAACTAGCTTACCACTGCCATCTATTGGTTATCAAGATTTTTTTTGTAGCCCAGATACAATAAAAGTAATCTCAATTTGATTTTTTTATGCTTCTCAGATCTGGACTTTACTGTCACATCCAGCTCTCAAAGATAGCAAAAATGAACAAACATGTAGCAAATGTCCCAAAAGTGCATTTCAAGAAACAACTGGATTTTGTTTTTCTTAGAAGATGTTTTGCTTCTCATACTAGAAGCTTCTTCGGCTCTGACTGAATGGTGGGGAGTGAAAGGATTTCTTTTCCTTGAAGACAGCTGGTCATTTGCATCCTTTTAGAAAGTTGTTGAGGCCACTTGGAAGTTCGTCTTTGTCCTCAGGATCACTTGAGTAGTGCAAATGGGAGTGGAGCCTTTTTGGAACTGTTGAATGGGTTCCTGCAGTTAGATGACCTTAGCCCAGTCATTTCTCTCAGCTCGGGGAAGGAGGCAATGGTAATGTCTTCTGAAATTTTGCTAAGAAAACTGCAAGTCACCAGAGTTCAAAACTGAACTGAAGGCACCAAAAAGAGGATTTCCTATGACACATTATAAGAGAGAAATGTATCTGTAACTCTTAGTTATGGAGTTACAGTTAAAATTAAAAACGTTCATGCATAATTATAAATTATGCCACATCTTGGACACAAACATGAATCTATAGTTTAAAATGCATTTTACCCTAGAAATATTCAGTATCTATAAGTCAGCAGAAGGGCAACTCAATGTAAACAACATTTTTAATTAACCTCCTCCGTCTTAATTGTATGTCTATCAAACTATTTCATGTTTGCATTAAGTCAGATATTCTCTTTCAAATGAAAAGAAGTTTGTGTATTTTTATGACTTAATGGACTGATGTTTGAATTTATCATTTACTTCATAGTATGCTGGTGAAAATCCCAATGTAGATTCAGAATAGCTGAAACATTTCACAAAATGAAGCTATCATTTTAAAGACAACCATCAGGGGAAATAAATCAACATTCATGTTTTATATTAAAAGATGTCAGTGTTGTATCACTTGAATACTGTGTATTAACATAGGGAGGGTGGGTACAAGTACAGACAAAGTAACATCTGAAAACTCTGGCAAAGCTTCTATATTCTAGTTCTGGTGAAAAGGGAGTTCAGGAAAGACGTCAACAATTTAATGATCCCTCAAGAAGCAGAGAATGCTTCACAGGTTCTGTTTGTCTAGTAGCAAGCAGATGATTATAGTCTTATCCAAGTTTTAACTTCCTTTCCTTTTGCATTCAATTCAATTCAATCCTTTACTGTCAATGCACAACATGTGTGCAGCAAAATTGCCTGCCTTAAAGGGTGATCTGCATCTCTTTCATTCTATTGGCACAAATTTTTATCTTGGAGACCTTGGTGCTGTCTGTGGTTGGTTGTTTTCATGCAAATGTTTCATTACCAGGGTAGGTAACCAACTTCAAGAGAACAGTTCAACCCGGAACTACATGTTTTCTCCTCTGTTGGTACAAATTTTTAACTCTCTATTTTCTCTGCCACTACCAAGTCCCAGATGCATCTCCGGGTTGAGGAAGGAATCCATCAGGCAAGCTTCCTCCCAAGGACCAAGGATCCATATACCACCGGGGCAAGACACCACCCACCTCCCCCAGCCCGGTCTTGTTACCTCCTTTCGGTGCCAAAAATGCAGAGGGGTGGGGAGCCTCGGCCTCACTTGGGGGGGGGGGTCTAGAAAGATGAAGAGCATCAGTAAATGGACAAAAAGGGCCTTCCACACCATATGTTGCCTTGCTAGGAGAGCCGTGGCGAGGGACAACGAGCCTGGAAGAAATACGAGCCCTTGCTGATCAGGTCGCGGTAACCATCATGGCAGGAGCGGTGCTCCCAACCATCTGCAGACAGTTTAGCAAAACCGCCTGGAACAAATTAAAGCAGTGGGATCCTGGAAGGGCCGGGAAGCAACCGGGGGGGGAGCACGTGGCTGAGTGGAATGGCGTCCAGGGAGTTTCTGGCTTTTGGCAACTTCTCTCTCCTCCCGCCCCTTGGTCTGAAGTCGTACTGCAAGCCCGAAGGGGAGGGCTGTGAAGAAGCCCGCTCGCCTGCTCCTGAAAAGCCACTGGGTCTCGCCGCCGCACTCATTGACAAGCTGGGCGCGTAACACATGTGCGCGTTTTTTTTCTTCCAAAGCCCTCTAGTCAAGAGCCCCAAGATAAAAAAAGGGAAAGCAATGGGTGAGGCAGGCTAAATGCACCTTTAAAATGGGGTGTGTGCCTGGTGCGTTAGTCTGCAAAGAAGCGATCGCTTGCCTCTTTTTAAGAATCTGATGTTGCTCCGGGTCTCAGGGAAAACCAGGGCATGCATGGTATGAGAGCACTAGCCTGTTTACGCAGCTCCTACAGATGTTGAACTTCCATCAGAAGTGCCAGCGGTAGTAACTGCACCGCGGTATATGCAGCTTCAGCACTTTTAAGAGGTGTGAACTTCATTCCCAACTCATGATGTAATTCCACCCTCTTAAAAGTTTTTTGTCGAAAAGGCATTACATTTCCACAAAAGAAGTTGTTTGTTTGTTTGTTTGTTTATTGTAAAAAAAATGACATGCCCATGACCGTGGCACAGCAAGCAACGTATGTTGCTGAATTGAGAAGCAAGGCAGGTGAAGTATCTTCCCCAAGTGGTTATTAAAAGCACTTTGTGTACCACAATACCAAATTGCTGTCATTTCCACAGCAACATTTACACTGTCTGTCAATAGGAATTCCATTTTTGAAGACCAGCTCAAGAGAATAGGAAAAGTGCAATGATAAGCAATAGGATGCTTCCCTTTATATGGTCAGTCAAGAATGAACTCCACAATAATCTGCAGTCCCATCACCATCACATGCTGTTACATTTTTTCCATTAACCTTTCTCTTATAGCATATCAAGATTTGATGAAAGATCGTTGTGTTGTGGTTGAAGTAAAAATACCCCTGAAATGTACAGACACCCACATGCAATCGAATTGTTTAATTTTAACCTGGGAATTTAGCTTTAATATATGAAATGTAATGGTGCCAGTTGAGTCATGGAGATACATAAACATACATACAAAATCAACACCTTAGGGGTACAATTTCATGAGAAAAACATGAGATTATTTTCACCTTTCTAAAGGATATAAGTACACTTTCAATTTATGGTCTATGATTTTATTGACAAGCCTAATAACTGGATAGCTGTGAACTAATCAATAATAACAAGGAAAAAAATGAGCAAGACTCTATTAAATGAGGCCTTAGTTACCCATTAATACAGATCAAAATGTAAGCTTGTTAATAGATGACTTCGCTTCGAATGGCCCTTTCATTCAAATTAAGGACAATACTGCTCTATTGAAGGTATCTGTACCAAATGTTTGGAAACTTCAGTGAAGAAGAAAATAACTACAAAATGTCCTTTTGTAAACACCTTTGGGAAAAGGCAATTTTTGAGGCACATGTGGCCCACATGGAGCCTGTCAGGATCCTTTCCGGAGAACCATAGAATGAAGAACTGGAAGAATCTGTATCCCATTGACAATAACAGAGTCTCCAGACACCAAAGCTAGAAATCCATGTGCCATTGATTATGACTCTTCCCAGCAGGAACAAGAAACATCTGGGACGAAAGTCAGGCCTTGCAAAAAGGAAACACAGTAGAAAGACGGGAAATAGGGTGGGCTTTGTTAAGGATGAGATTTCACTTTCCTTTAAATGCAGGGAGACTTATTTTCTATTGTCTCGTTACAGAATTGCATCTTATGTTAAAGTTTTCTCTGGGTTTGAAACTTTCAAATATATTGTGATAAGATCTTCCAGTTGTTCAAATTCATATTTTATTCATCACATCTACACAATCATACATGGTACGATATGCAGTGAAATGCTTGTGTGACCACCCACGACCGCTGTTGGTAGAATAGTCTAGATGCTGTGTTCGCACATGCGCAGAACTCTTCCATTACCTAATGCTTTCCCAGCGCAGGAAAACCCTTTAATTTGATTGGCTTCAGGCTGACAGTTCCCTATAAAAGGGAACTGCCTGCCTGTAGCATGTTGTTAGTTGATCAGAGCTTGGAATAAAGAGCATACCAGTTCATTGTTGGTCTGAGTCCTCTTTTCTACCCACAGTATAACACTAGACAAGATGGAAACTTGGAAATAAATCAGGAATAGTTGGGAAGTTAGGAATGAGATACTAGTAGGGGTTCCTGTTATAGTCCTGAGTGTTCTTATGGTTTCTCATTAGAGTCCGTATTGCCTGTGGAAAAAAGCTGCTGCTCAGTCTTTCTGTATCGGCCTTCAGAGAGCAAAAACGCTTTCCTGACCGCATTGTGGTGGGGTGGCTGAGGTTCTTCACTATCTTCCAAGTTTTAGTCCAGCAACATTTACTGTAGATGGAGTGCAGTTCAGAGAGCTTGGTGTGGATGATGCGCTCAGCTAAGCGTACCACCCTCTGTAGTGCTCATCTGTCCTGCATGTTGCTGTTCCTGAACCAGGTTGTGATATTGCCCATCAGGATTGTTTATCCTGATATTATTCTAGTTCAAAGAATCCAAAATTTAGAAATGGTTAGAGTTAACGCATTTAGCCCATCAAATCTTCACCAATTAAAGCACCGTGTAAGGAAGCTGTTCTGTTCTACTTGAATATACAATGACTTCACTATAAACATTTTCCTATGACTCTGATAAACAGATTGTAATATCTTGCCAAGCATGGTCTCCATTGTTAAGTAATGGTGTACAGCTTCAATAGATATGCCTGTATTATGATAAACTGTCACATGAGGTGTCAGATATGTAACTGAAGTATTTCTATTAATAATCATTGGACTAATTATATGTGGACAAAGCTGTAATTTAAGAAAATTCATTGCCAGTTTGTTCTAATTCCCCTGCAGAATCGTGGATTATACAGTGTCTCGTTATTTTCTCATCTTCACATAGACTTTTCTGAAAACTAATTTAAAGGATTCCTATTGCAATATGATTCCCCCCCCACCCCAAAAAAAATCACAAAATATCAGGCCCACACTTCTTTTTTATACTGAAATGTTTGAGGAACAAGGTAACTGCGAAAGTTTGAAATGAGAAACAGTCCTGAGAGATAATGCCTGACACCAGAATGACTCTTAACCGATTTCATTGGGAGTTATGTGCAAATATCCAAAGAGAATGTTCAGTATTTTGTGATTTAACATACATTAGGTATTAGTACATTTGATGGATTTTTAAAATAAAAATTAAAAACTACTATGACCAGACAAATCAATTACCTACTATTGTTGCTAGAGATTTTGGCAAGATATCTAGCTTGCATAATATTTTGGATTTATAAACTACCTAAGTAGGAATATGTCTGCTCAAAGCAAATAAAGGTAAGCAGTTGATAAATGAGTTATACTCCTCTAAGTCTTTCATGCAAATAAGGAAAAGCATGAAGTAAATGGATAAGGGGTCCTGCAAGAATTGATCACTTGTATCCATCTCTGTTTCAGGTATAGATATGAAGCTGTTCATCACTGGAAAAAATATTCTATCATATCCTGAAATGTTCTTTCTCTCTGTGAGTGTGTGTGTGTTTTATTCTTTAGAATCTTCCTTGATCATCATTCATGATGTGTTGGACATGTTTGTGTTAGCCAGGCATTTCCTTGGCTGCAAGCAATGTGGCCCACAGAGACATGAATGGTTATTAGATCCCGATGGTGGGAATTTGTTTTACTTTCAAAGGTTAGACAATATGCACATATCTGGTTGTGTTTATTTTCTTTGATTAAGATCAGATGCCATGTTAATAGGTACCAAATGCAACAAGAAGTCATATTTACTTCCTGTTTACATGTTTCTTTTTAATAGAAATTGCAGACAGTAACTTTGAAACATGGTAATGACAGCTATGAGTTTGGTCTTTATGGTGTCAGATGCTTCCCCATCTGGTTTTGACATGTCTGTTATATATTAACTAAATCATTGTTACATTTCTTTCAGAACCTGTCCCAAAACTACCCTGAATTTTATATTTGTTTTTCTCAAAACTCTCACTGGAAAAGCATTTTGAGAACATGTGTTGTGGGCTTTTTGTTAGTTGTTGTTGTTGTTGTTATCATGTTTCCTCACACAGTCAGATGCTTAGACTGGTTTTGGCATTTTATCCACCCACCAAGTCCTTCCCAAGGACCTGTTGTTGTTGGTATTAAACTGATAATCCCAAGTAAAACTTCCTTTTGCAGTTGACTGATGGGGATTTTGTCAGTGCTGATGGTGTTCAGGTAGACCAAATCAGCTTTGGCAGCAAAATCAGCAGTTCATAGCAAGAGAGAAAAATTCTGTTACCATTCAGCAGCCATCTTGGGGAGGAGTCATGTAACCATATTTTATGACTATTTTGCCAAAACCTGGGCAATAACTGGGCAGGCTTCACTACAGTTATATGTTGAGGACTATCTGCAGCTCTGTTGGGATTGAGTGATGATTTGATTTGTATGTTTTTATGTATTTGATTGCTGTAAGTTGTTGGGAGTCTTTGCAATTAAACAGTATATGCATTTACACAAGAATAATTTCAATCAAGTCAAGTCAAGTAGGCTTTATTGTCATTACAACAATATACAGTACAGTACACAGTGAAATGAAACATTTCCCCAGGGCCAAGGTGCTACATCAGACAACATAGATAAAAAAAGAAAAAAAGCAGGACACAGAAATACACATAGCTCTAAAACTAAAAACTTGGGAAAAAACCTAAATACACAAGTATTTATGGTTCCAGTTTCTTTGTGTTGATGAGTCTGATGACTTGTGGAAAGAAACTGTTACACAGTCTGGATGTGTGGACCCAAATGCTTCTGTACCTCTTTCCAGATGGCAGGAGAGTGTTTGAGGGGGTGGGGCGGGGTCAGCTGCAATGTTTCTGGCTTTACAGATGCAGCATGTGGTGTAAATGTCCAGGGAGGAAGAGCAAGCCCAATAATCTTCTCCGCCATCCTCACTATTTGCTGAAGGGTCTTCTGATCCGAAATGGTACAATTCCCAAACCAGGTGGTGATGCAGCTGCTCAGGGTGCTCTTGATGGTCCCTCTGTAGAAGGTTGTGAGGATGTGTGGTGGAAGCTGTGCCTTCCTCAGTTTCCTCAGAAAGTAAAGATGCTGCTGGGCTTTCCTTGTTATGGAACAAGTGTTGAGATTCTCTGCCAGATGAACATCAAGGAATTTAGTGCTTCCTATGATCTCCACGAGGAACCGTCGATGTTCAGCAGGGAGCAGTCATGTTGTGTCAGCTTTCTGCTTAATCTTCTGCAAAATCAGATATAAACTTCTGTAAAGAATCATTAACCAGCAAACACTAACCTGAAGAATCCTTGAAGCGAAGGCAAAAATAAAGCCTCTGTGATGACTCTCCCAAATGTAACCCCAGATACCTTTCCAGATATCAGTTTAGAGGAGGATGAACCAGTCCCAGGCACATCAAGATGGGAGTTGGTCAATGGCTCTGAGTAACCAACTGAGTGATTTAGCTGAAGCACAGCTGCAGTAGGACAGCCTGAGGCTTCAGATGGGAAAATATGCAACTGCAACTGGTTAGTGATGAGGAGGAACTGCCTTCTGCACCTGATCGAAGAACATGTAGGGCAGAGAAAAGGCAGGAGCAGCAAAGATCATTCCAATTGCTTGTGAAGAGGCAGCCTCATTCCTCTTGATGTGTTGCACCAGAAGCTGGCTATTTAGCACAGAATACAGATGGAGACAATACTGGAACGATATCTTCATTTCCTAACTCTGTGGTTTCTGGTTGTTGTAATTCCTGTATTGCTTTGGATTGACACCGTGCCTTGACTTTGGATTGTGCCTTGTGAACGCTGGACTTTTGTGGCCTTGTGAATCCACTTGTGTTGTGGATTTAATTTTACCTGGTATATTTATCTTGATTGGGAAACTCTCAAGTGCCTTATGGACTCATTGGCCATTGCTTTGTGGACTAGCATTGGTCTGCTATTAGCTGGGTTTAACTGGGACAGTTCTAGATTTTTGGTGACAGGGATTGCTGGGGAACATTAATAAACCTACTAAACCACCGTTACATGTTTATGTTAGTGAGCAGGACAGCAGTTACAACTTATGGAGAAAAATTATTGCTGGTTCCATTTTTCCCTCCCTTCCTTTTCTTGAGAAGGAAACCATAATTTTTGAGATTTAGACTAATGAAACTTTTAGCCTATGGATCCTGTTACTGTGTGTGATCAATCACAAGCAATAGCAACATATGCTGAGTTCTGAAATGCCAGAGGAAGAATCTCCAATTAGAATGGAGGCCATTTGCACATCAGCTAAACAGCTTACTGGCACACATAAAAAATCTAAGTTCATTGTGTAGTTAGAAAACCTACACAGAAATAAGCACAATGCAAAAATGGGCCGAGATCTTTACAAATCTTGGGTAAAGGAAGATATCAAAATATTTACATTTTAATGAACAAGTCATTTCTTCACATGTTAATATGGCATTTCTGTCATCTGCCTCAAACTTACTTCGCTTAGAAAACTGAAAAAGACATTTGGCCTCTGGGAGGCTGTCTGAAAACTTGTGTGTCCTGAGGAGAAAAGTTTCTCTTTTGAGAAACTATAAAGTAACGTTGTATAGATAAATGGTTGGAGTGGCTGAGTTAAACTTTATGGAGCAGATGTTGTGTCCTAGGGATTTGTAGCAGTTTATTCAGTATCAACCCCTTCGGTAACTGGGTTTTCTTAATGAATTTAGCTGATAATTTGCACACAAAAATCTATGTTAGAATAATGTTTAAACTGATAGGATCAGCATTGGAAGAGAGCACTGAAAGACTTATAAGAGACTAGATGATTTGAGATTAGAATGAGCCATTTTGGGGGGGCTTCTAATTCCATCATTATTGGCATGTGAGCAGAGGTGAATTTCAGCAGGTTCTCACAGGTTCGCTAGAACCGGTAGTAAATTTTCTAAGCAGTTCAGAGAACCAATTGTTAGAAGAAATCTCCTTTTGTTTT
>JAEANM010004536.1:0-20667 GCA_017656035.1 Myanophis thanlyinensis
CACCCTCCCTTCCTACCTAACTTACCCACGGTTGCGTAAGCATTTCACTGCATATCGTACCATGTATGACTGTGTATATGACCAATAAATTTGAAATTGAACACTCATCTTGATTGTTTTGAAGCTGTAGCTAACCATAGTCAACCTATTTCCAGCCAAAGAAGAATGTAAATTTGTTCACTACCCTGAGAAGTACCCGACATGATGTCATAACACTGGTCAAAACTGGAACAATGTGCCTCCCTGAAAACTATGAAATGGACCCCAACAAAGAATAGGCTGAATTTCAATTCTCTGAATAGAGGAGACACATACCTACAAAATCTTCAATGTGTTGAAATGAAACTTTAATCTGGCTCTCATCCAGCCCATTACTGGTTCCAGGTACTGATTCAGCACTTACTGCAGCCTTATCTACGTGACATGTAAAAGAGAAACAATTTTGAAATAAAAATAGTAATAATTAACCTTTGATAATTTTACTCAATGGTTTGATTTAAATGCTGAATAACTACTGAAAAGCATTCAAAGCCTTGAGGTAGAGTCCTTCAAAATATTGTTTTTACTCCTCTGAACTCTTCTATTTTTCATTTATAACTATAGAAAAAATTACAATTACTGTGCAGCTGTAATTCCAATCATTCTATTAACAAAACTACTGTAGAGTTCTGGATGTGCTGAACTGACTTCTCTTATAATTCTCAACTGGAGAAGTATTAACTCTGCTGGCTGGGAATTTTGGCTAATATAGAAATGAATTGCACAATTTGTCAAGGTAATCAGAACAAAACAATGTAGGAACGTTTCTTATTTGAATTGAAAGTATTTTCACAGTGATACTCTGCACATTACAGGACTCACTGCTTGAAGGCAACTTGTTCCACATTGTATTAAAAATAGAAGTTATATGCAAACCTAAACTGAACGTCAGTTATTTTTTTTTCTCTCTACTTCTTCCCCTTTTGACTTTACACTTCTTCCTGAGATTCTTCGAAGCTCAAAAGCTTAAAGTTAAATTGTAAGCATTAAGTGTAGTGCAAAATACTTTTTCTCAACTTCTGCAGAATATAGTTTTTTTTTTTTTACAGAATTTGCTCCAACAAAAAATGCATAGTTACAAAAATATGTTAAGTGAAGCTCTGATTTCCACCTACAGATCAGAACACTCTATGGGAAACGTTCAATCTCAAAAAAGATAAGGCAAATTTTTCTTTGCCAAGAAAAGTTCAGCAACAAATCAGAAATTGCATAAAAACAAGTCATTTTTGAAAGCATACAAGAGAAGAAAGATTACTTTACTGAGGGTGCATCTAGCTATATCTAGTGGTCATACAGCATTTTTGTACTTAATTATCAAATGTTTCACTCTGCTATCAGAGAGGCAATAGCTAAGTAACTGGAGCAAGTTTTCTGCTATAAAAAGTTTTTTAAAAAGTAAAAAGATCACTAAAGACCTAGAAGAGTAAGCATGTTCTTGGAAGCTAGGCTGGGCTGGAATTATCTGATCCATAATTCTAATCAATATCTGAGAATTTATGTAATTAAGATTGCAGAACAACTCTTTGACACAAAGAATGTATGGTATTAAAAATGTCAAGATCTGAAACACCTTACATCATATTAATACAGGAGAAGGTATAGTTTTATATTAAGTCAAGACAATTGACTGAAGAATATTGTTTTCCACAGTTTTTATATACCATTAAAAGAAAGGTTTGATATGGATAAAAATTGGAATTGAAAAACTAAATAGAAATTGGCATTGAATTATTGAGTACAAACAATAAACTTTTGTTAAGACCTGAAACAGAATAGATTAAAGATTGCATGACAAAATGGGATGTTTTTAGCTTAATATGCTCCCATATAAAGAGGGTTTACTAACTCTTTCCAAACTAGAAATCTACAGGCCATTGCCTTTTTCTCCACTCACAAGCGAGGCAGCCTGAAGACAGTTTTAGCTGTTCTGCTCTGGAAGCTGTATTTTCTCTCTTCACTCCAGATATGGCATGTCAGCAATGTTGGTTATGTTTATATACATGGAGGAGGAGATTTGAAATGATGTGTAGGCAAACTTGTGGCTCCAACTGATCCTGCCAGTTTCCTGTTAGAACATCCCTTTTCATCCAGCTCCTGACCTATTCTCTTGCCCTCTTGAGGCTGTGAGAGACACAATCCTGACTTTCATAGTCACTTTTAAAAATCATGTCACAGATCCACCAGTTGACCTAGAGTGCAAAGCCCTTCAACTGAGTAGCCATTGGTGAAGAGGAACATGGAGTTGCCCTTGAAGAAATTCAACACAAGTTACACAAATACCAGCTTAGCCCTCTGAAAGGAGTAAGAAAAAAAAACCTCAAGATTTGTCTCGCTTCGATTTACTTTGGTAAAAAAGCATGCTGTCAAAATTGTGTTATTATATTGTGCAACAATAAAGTAATATAGACCTTGTGGAATCCGTTTCCTAAGCTGGGCCACCTTAAAGGGCTGATACTGGCTTTAGATATATAATTGGAATTAAAGCTGAAAAGATCTTCCATTGTCCATCCATACCCTGCCTGACAGGGAATTTCTTTTCTAGTAGCCACTGCTGGGAAGAACCATGGTTCCTCACTTAATGCCCCTGGGTAGTTTATGGCTTTCTGAGGCAAATCCTTTCTCCTTCACCAACTCAAGATACTTTTTGTTTCTTCTTCTTAAATGGTTGACAGGTTGAACAGGTTGTCCCCATCATTTCAAGAAATAAAACTCTAACCAGTCTATCTATGGGAAAAACATAATTAAATGAATGGAATCAGCAGAACGTTGCATACGCCAATTCTGTAGAGGCTTTTTTTCATGTGGTGAACAATGTTCACCACTGGAATTTTTTTCATGTGGTGAACAATGTTCACCACTGGAATTCCAGTCAAACAATCCATTTACAGCCCTTAGGAATTTATGCAGGTAAGCAAGCTGTACCGACAGCAACACTGACCCATTCTGGGTCTTTTTTTGTGTGTGTGTGGGACAATCTGCAAAATTTAAGAGAGTTTGATTTGAGTGAAAGCTCATTCTCGGAGCTTGTGGGTCGGACAACACACCTCCACCTTCATCTACACCTGAGATGAGACATTCTAGCTACACCTGAGTTAGCTATTCTCCACTATCAAAGCAACAGATTTGATTCCTTGCTTGGATCCAGGACAGGAGGGGAGCATGGCAATGTCTGGGGTAGGGATGTGGTCTCTCTTATTAAAAGCAGCCATGCCTTTTGGACAAGATCTCCCAGCTACCAGGGCAAGGCTTGTGTCATATATACTCCTGCGACTCTGGGCAGGGGCTTTTTCACGAGTCCCAGGGAAGTTACCACAACACATCCATCCACATTCACACATCCCACACACACGTTTGAGAAGGAACCCTTCCAAAGGAAGCACTGGACGGCCCTCTCGAATATCTCCCCTCCTTCGCCATCTCACCCCACCCAACCGTCCCCTCTTGCTCATTTCTAAGCAAGAAGCCCGGGTAAGCAAGCCAGGCCACCGAAGGGGAGCCCCTGCTCCTCAAAGCACACCCCGACCCCAAGGTTTGCTCAAGGAGCTTGAGCCGAAGCACCTCGGGACAAGGGAAGGTAGGCGCGGAGCAGCCCTGCCAGAAAGGCGGAGGAGAAAAGGTACAAGGCAGGCAGAGGCGAGACAGGCAGGCAAGGTCCGGGCTCATTCGGCTTCCCCTTTTTTTCACACCGCCGCCAGGCATCCTCCCCTCCCCCCCTCCCCGCTGCCCCGCTGCCCACCAGCCCCGTCCGAGCGACAGCGCTGCCTCCCGGCGCTTGGCGTCACTCTCGCGTCGTTTACTCACCAACAGGCCCCGCGGACCCCGCGCGTGGTAATCAGCGCCGCGCTGCCGGCTTCCGCTAACCGTCCAGCGCACGCGCAACCACGAGGCCCGGGCCAATGGCTCGCGCGCCGGGAGCCTGGGGGAGGGGGGAGGGGCAGGGGAAGGAAAATAATTAATAAATAAATAAATCCCGCCTCGCCGCTTCCTACCCGGCTCGCTTTTCCCTGCTGTGTGTATATATATATGTATATATAAATATATAAATAAAAAGCCGGCGGCTTCCTGTTGCTTTCGCTTGACTTCCGCCCAAGCGAGAGCGAATTGGGTGGAAAAGCTTGCGGCCTGCCGGCCTAGAGCCCTAAAGGAGGAAGAAGCGCCGCTTCCTTTGAACGGTTTGTGAGCTTTGCTGAGCTTTGCTAGCGGAGCCGCAGTCTCTGCAGGTAGCCCTCGACTTAGCAACATCAATTTGGAGCTCGGTTGTGGTGAGACATTTGCTCAGTGATTTTTGCCCCGCTTTGCGACCTTTCTTGCCACGGTTGTTAAGCGAATTGCTGCAGTTGGTAAGATAGTAACCCGGTTGTTAAGTGAATCTGGCTTCTCCGAAAGTCGCAAGAGGGGATCCCGTGACCCCAAGACGCTGCAACCGTCATAAATATGAGTCAGTTGCCAAGCATCTGAATCTTGATCAAGTCAAGTTTTATTGTCATTTCAACAATATACAGTACACTAGACAGTGAGACAAACAACGTTTCCCCAGGACAGACAACATAGATAAAAAGAGCAGGACACAGAACTACACATAGCTCTAAATCTAAGAACTTAGAGAAGAAGAAAAAAAAATCATGTGTGACCGTGGGGTTGCTGCAATGGTCTTGTGAAAAACAGACATAAGTCACTTTTTAAAGAGTTTCTAACTTTGAACTGTCACTGAATGAACTGTTGTAAGTTGAGGACAACATGTACCACACATAACTTTTCAAATAGTCTGATCCCATCTTCTGTAGAGCTTTATAGGTGACAGCCAGTTTGATCTAGTGCAGGTGTCCCCAACCTGTGGGCCCATTAGCAGGCCGTGATCTAAACATAAGATCTGTTTCATAATTTTAGACAATTATGGTATTGTGAACTAGAAATCAACATCATTAGAATTACCAGATTTGAACTCCAAAAAATCCAGATGACCACTAGATGAAATCCTTGCTTCAATCACAAACAAAATTACCAGGTAATAACTTTCTGAAGTGAGTAAGACTTATTTCTGAGTAAACATACTTAAGGTTGAGTCACCAATTAAGAAACCATTTCAATAATGAAGAAACTGATAACTTTGATTATGGGTGCAACAGGATGTCAAACAAAGGCAAGGTATGTAGGTCATTATTTATTCAAAGTAAGTTATAGCACTTAGCTATGATCTTACCTACTACAAAAAGCCAAGCAGGGTTGAGTCAGATTTTCTACCTAACAGACAGAGCATAAGCAATGGCGAGCCGTATTGTTTCCAAGAAAACTACATAGATCTTTCCTTAAAGTCCACGGGAATCAAACTTTTCCTGGAAAGTCATGGGCAAACGTGAGAAATGGTGGGTGGGTGAAATTATGGTAATGTATGACAATATGCAATATTGCAATTTGTGTTGCAATCCGGCATTGGAATGCAAGCATATAATTGAGGCATTGTGTCTCATTGTGGTGACAATGCATATGTGGTCATTTTGCTGTCATTGCAGTTTACTACAGATGCTTCTGGGAATAGTCACAATACTACAATTCTTCTCGATTCACATATGCACAGAGATACTGAAAGAAAGGAAGAAAATGTTAGAAACTCAAAGTAAGCAAACTTGTAATCCTTGGCTACCTTCAGAAAATTATTGAATATATATATTTATGTATGTATGTATGTATGTAGGTAGGTAGGTCTAGGTGTGTTCGGGACTTTTCCCACGATGTTTCAGCAAGGTCCCAACCCGCCATCCTCCGGCTGGTGTCTTCGGCTTTGTTGCCAGTGTGAGAATGTGAATGTGAGTAGATTAATAGGTACCACTTTGGTGGGAAGGTAACAGCAGACCATGTATAGTCATGCTGGCTACATGATTACAGAAATGTTTTTGGACAGTGATGGCTCCCTTAGCTAAGAAATGGATTTTAGCACTGTCTTCTAGAGTTGAACACGACACATGATTACAGAAGGAGCCATCATTTTCCAAAGACATTTCTGTAATCATGTAGCCAGCATGACTATACATGGACTGCTGTCACCTTCCCACTGAAGTGGTACCTATTAATCTACTTACATTTGCATTCTTTTGAACCAGAAACAAGTAATGAGAGCTCACTCTGTCATGCAGCAGTTGAGTTTTGAACTTGGACTGTCGAAGCTCAGCATCTTTAACAGTTGAGGTATTGCACCCCTCATTAGATATATATATATACATACAAGAGAGAAAGATGGTATGTATATATACACACACACACAAATACACACACCAAAATAATATATATAAAGGAACAAAAGTCAAAATTGGAGGGTCCTTGGTTCTCTCTGAGCTTGTTTGTTTTCTTGCAGATGTTTCATTACTTTTGACTTAATTTTGAGTTTCATTAAGTCAAAATTACATCAAGCATAATTTCTAGCACATTATCAAAGTGACCAAGTCCAATGAATTAGCTTGCATGGCTTCTATAAAAATTATGTTTTGTGGCTTCTATAAAAAGAAATATTTTAAACAAATTCTGCCCAGAGCAAAATCAATTATGGCTAATTGCCATAGGCAGATCAGGATGGATGGCAGCTTCATCGCTACCAGCTGGGAATTCTGCCTTGAGCACCTATAACTGATGCACATACTCAGTCTCTTGGCTGTGAAGACACCTCCCATCTGTCAGAGTGGCAGGGTGCCCATTTCTGAGCCGGTCCGATTTTCTGCTCTGCCTTAGCAATCTAAAAGTTATAGGTGAAATAGGCAGCTTAAAGATGATCATCTTGCATCAAATTTGGAAAAAGAATTACACAATTATGAAATATTTTTAAAGAGATAAAGCCTAAACAATTAATAGGTTTATCCAGTTTGCTTAGCAATTTCTAATGCTAAGCAAGACAGTTGTTAAGTGAGTTTTGCCCCATTTTATGACCTTTCTTGCCAAGTGAATCACCACAGTTGTTAAGTAAATCTGGCTTCCCTGTTGACTTTGTCAGAAGGTCACAAAAGGGAATCACATGATCCTGGGACACTGTCACCATCATAAATATGTGCCAGTTGCCAAGCATCCGAAGTTTGATCACATGACCATGGAGATGCTGCAATGGTTGTACGGTATGAAAAGCAGGAATAAGTCACTTTTTCAGTGCTATTTTAACTTTGAATGGTCACTAAATAAATGGTTATAGGTTGAGGATTACCTGTAATAAAATTGTTCTAAATTGGGTTTTTTTTTTTATTCAAATTAAATAGCCTCCAAGATGTCAAGGATTATTAGTGTTGATCTGTTCTTTCCAACTAATCAGCTGTTTTATTCCTAGCTTCTTTCTCCTATGCAGGTAAATGGCTGGTCGCTTAGTGACTCTTTGAAATTGTGACGCATTCCCCCCAAAAAAAGCAAATTACAATCTGGTTCCTAAATTATGATATCTGAGGCCTCCCCCATGCAGTCATTGGGCACTTCGCAATCATGCATTTACAGCTCTCTGTCATCACATGACCACAATTTAACAACAGTTTTGCTAGAAACCTGTCTTTACTTCTAGTTTACAGGGGGGGAAGCATCCCATAGAAAACAGTAGGTTTGCTTAACGATTGCAGCATTTGTTTAATGACTGCCAGGTTCGTACAGCAAAAAATGTCATAAAATTGAGTACAGTTGGGGGATGACTTGCTTCATGATTGCCACGGTTTACAACTGTAATGGCAGGGTCCATTGCTGTTGTAAATTGAGGACTACCTATAATTAAAGAGAGGCGTGCCTTTATGAAAAAGAACTTCCCCAAGGGGCTAAATTACAAATAAGAAAAGAAGTTCAACATAAAATGGCTTGAAATGTATTAGAAAGGACTTGGCGACAGTAAAGTTTGCTGGACAATTGGATTGACTTTCTGTTTGTAATGCTGAGAAAGCTGGTTTTTTAAGTTATATCAGCTATACAAATTCTACCAAGTGCTTGCACGCTATCCTCAAAGCTTACTCAACCAAACTTGCCATGTTCATCATCATCTACCTGCTGTTTTGGAATGAATCCTAGAAAAGTCTTTATTTTCAATATTTTGGCTATTATGTTTATAGTTGTTTATACAATTTGCAAGCCATCTGGAACATCGTCCTGAAAATGTGAGAATCTGAATAACTGGAATGGATTTCTATAACCTTAATTTGAATTGTACCTAAGGGCTATCTTTCAGCAGTGGTTCTGTACTGTTTCCTCAAAATCTTACCAACGAATACATGCATACGTTTCTCCTGTTTGGTGAAGAGAAGGAAAAAAAACCCCCTTCTATCTGAGGTTTCTAAATATTGCACAGCCATGCAGAATCTTTCTTGGGGCTCCCTGATGTCTGTGTTATGTTGTTGTTTATAAATTACCACAGGAATCACCAGCTGTCATCATAAAAAATTTATTGGCACTCTGTAAATATTAAATCAGCAGGCTGAAATCATGCCATGTGCCTGAGCAGCTGATGCTCTCTTGTGGAGGCAGCCAACCAGAGAAGGGGATATACGGTGTTGTCTACACGCCTGGTTCTTCATGAGAAATTTTGGCAGGGTCACCCTGTAAGCATCATCTTGAACCAGAAGCTGCATCTTTCCTTCTCATCCATCACAAATGGATGTTTAAGATTAACAGCAGTGGCTACAACTGTTCCTACGAAGTTACTACTCCGAAGATGTGAACTGAACCTCATTTTTAATGTGAAATGAATAGAAAAGGCACAGATCTACACCCTCATTCTCTGAAACACACATACACACTGATGGTGCTTCAGCTTACATTTTGTTCCTCTGAATTTAGAATAAGATTCCTATTTATTTATTTATTTATTTATTTATTAAAATTTTAAACCGTCTCTCTCCCGAGAGGGACTCAGGGCGGTGTACAAACATCTAAAAAACAAAGTATAAAATTATAAAAATTTAAAATTTAAGAATTTTTTAAAAACCAATTTAAAACCCCAAAATAATAGCACTACAACAGTCGTGTTTAACTATGCTGGCTTGAAAGGCCTAGTCTATACTCAGAATAGTAAAATGACAACTTAATTACAGGTAATCCTTGACTTACAACCACAGCTGAATTGTATTTGCTAAGAATTGGAAAATTGGAAAAATACCTATGCGGGAGGAAGTTATTAAAAAAATTATGGATTGTGCTGAAATGAGTAAATTGACATTTGAAATTAGAGAACAAGAAGACAGACCAATTTTATAAGATTTGGGATTTATTTTATCAATGGCTACATGGAAATATACAGTAATTGAAACATGTTAAGTTTTACAATATAAGAATGATATAGAACAGACATAGGCAAACTATGGCCCGTGGCACAGACCCGTCCCATTGGGCTTTTTAATCCGGCCCGCCAAACTAGTTCTGGCGCAGACTGGGGAGTTCCGCCCTCACTGACTCTCAACACAGATGTCCAGCGTGCGCGAACAGCAAGCCCTCCCACCACGCGCAGCCATCTTTCCCTTGCAGAGCGCCCAAGAGGGTCACTCTTTGGGTGCTGCTGCCTCGGTGATCGGATAATGTCATCTGACGCTGGGCGAGCGACCTACGCAAGGCTGCGGCTCTGAGGCCTACGGGCGCAAGATGACACGGAGCAGCTGCTGTCCCCGCTCTGCGCCCTTCCGCACCTGCCAGGCCCCTCACCCACCGAAGAGGCTGCCAAACCATCCGGGGAGGGCTGCGGGGAGCCGCCCGGCGAAGCGGGACAGGCTGCTGATGCCCGCATGTCTTTGCAGGCGTGGGATGCCGAATGCAGCAGCCATGAAGAAGGTAAGGGCGGCGGGCAGGAGCGGGGGTGGCGGTGGGGAGGCACGGCTCTGCAGCAGCAACGCCAGCTCTTCTCCCACTGCCCAGGTGCTGCTGATGGGGAAAAGTGGCTCCGGCAAGACGAGCATGCGTTCCATCGCAGGATTTAGTTGGCGAAGTGGAGCGCATGCTCGTCTTACCGGAGCTGCTTTTCCCCATCAGCAGCACCTGGGTGGCAGGAGAAGAGCCAGCATTGTCACAGAGTCGCTCCTGCCCGCCCGCCCCCCGCTCCTGCCCGCCACCCTCTTACCTTCTTCTCCATGGCTGCTGCATTCGGCATGCCACGCCTGCAAAGACGCGGGGGAGGGGGCTGCGGGAGGGGGAGTAAGGGGGAGGCTGCAGGAAGGGGAGTAAGGGTGGGGGTGGGGGGGCTGCAGGAGGGGTAATAAGGGTGGGGCTGGGGGAGGGGGAGCCCGTCATTGTGGCCTGCGAGTCAAAAAGTTTGGCCCGCGAGTCAAAAAGTTTGCCCACACCTGGTCTAGTGTGATGAAAAGAAGGACTAGGGGTGACATGATAACAGTGTTCCAGTATCTCAGGGTTGCCACAAAGAAGAGGGAGTCAAGGTATTCTCCAAAACACCCGAAGGCAGGATAAGAAGCAATGGATGGAAACTAATCAAGGAGAAAAGCTACCTAGAACTAAGGAGAAACTTCCTGACAGTTAGAACAATTAATCAGTGGAACAACTTGCCTCCAGAATTTGTGAATGCTTCAACACTGGAAGTTTTTAAGAAGAGCTTGGACAATCATTTGTCTGAAATGGTACAGGGTTTCCTGCCTGAACAGGAGGTTGGACTAGAAATCCCTTCCAACTCTGTTATTCTATTCTGTTAAATATTTATGTTATATATTGCTTAATCATTAATTTAATTAACCTTAAACAGCTGTGCTTGCATAAGAGAACCAATTTGGTTTAGTGGTTTAGACACCAGGCTAGAAACCAGGACATGGTGAATTTAATACTGCCTTAGTCATAAAAGTTGGCTTGGGTGACTTTGGGCCAGTCACTCTTTCTGAACCCACAATATAATTCCACTCACAACTAAGGAATCAACACTTAGTTGATCTGAAAAAAAGGGGACCTGCACTTGAGGAAAACACTGGGGGGGGAATCAACATTACAATCCACAGCAACTGCATCCATGCAAAAATATTGAACAAAACCAGCACTCTGACAGTTTAGCATAGTCTGTAATCTCAGCCTTTGGGGTGATTCTAAGATAAAAGTTAATTCTACACTTGCAATCTTTCTTTGTCCCGTTTTTTCCTACTGAGATTTCAGTCAGGCCATAAGATTATATCCCCTGTTTGTGATCATAAGATTGTGATGATAATGATGATGATTGCATTCTTCCATATGATTGCTTTATGAGAGGCATTTCTTCTAATTTAGGAATGAGTAAAATGTGCCTTTATGTAATGTTTGAAGCATCTGGACAAAGATAGTATTCAGGCCCTTCTTTTGAAAATGCCTCTGCTTCTACTTGTAGGACTTCTGAACGTAGACCAGCAGCGAACCTTTTATTTACCAAGTGCCGAAAAGTACGCGCTTTGCACATGCTATCCCCACTTTCACGCAGCTCCTTCACACAGCCTGCATGTGCAACCGCACCATCTGCACATGCATTCAGCTTTTGCACATGCAATGCACGTGTGCTGTGCGCAGCACTCACACACACATGAGCAATCGCATGTGCATACGCAGGAGAGCTTCAAAGACCAACTGGATTTCCTGCTGCAATTGCGCACATGCACAACAGAGGCCCAAAGACCAGCTGGGTCTGTGCAATTGTGCATGCATGTATACGCAATTGCATGTGCATGCTCAGCTGGAGGTAAGTTGGCTGACAGCTTGTATGCCCAGCAAGATGGCTCTGCGTGCTATCTGTGGCACCTGTGTCATAGATTCTCCACCACGGACCTAGACTGTGGTTAATCTACCTCATGGAGAGAAGTGTAGTTTCTTTCTGGTCCACTTGTATACTGCAGGTAGTCTTTGACTCATGACCACAATTGAGCCCAAAATTTCTGTTGCTAAGTGAAACATTTGTTGAGTGAATTTTGCCCCATTTTATCACCTTTCTTGCCATAGTTGTTAAGTGATTACTGCAGTTGTTAAGTTAGTAACATGGTTGTTAAGAGAATCTGGTTTCCACATTGACTTTGCTTGTCAGAAGGTTGCAAAAGCTGATCACATGACTCCAAGGAACTGCTGACATCATAAATATGAGTCAGTTGCCAAGCATCTGAATTTTGATCATGTGGCCATGCACATGTGAAAAATGGTCATAAGTTACTTTTTTCAGGGCTGTTGTAACTTTAAAAAGTCACTAAGTGAAGTATTGTAAATTGAGGATTATCTGTATATGTCAGAGAGAGGAGACTATTTTGATTGAAGTTATCCCAGGACTTACATTGTGCTGCAAGTTAAACTGTGGTTTCTGTAAACCAATCATTCTAGGGTGCAGATGCCAACTTCCCCAGGTTCAGAAGTTGAGAAGAGTTATTTGTTATTTCACTGTTGTTCAATTTTAGCTTTGATATATTGAACCTGCCTTCTATGGTTCCTGCTCCTACTCCTATCCGTGATGTATATCAGCATGCTAAAGTAGTATTTTTTGGTGCTTCTTTTTCAAAGACGTGATCCCCTTTTCCAGTGAATACTAGAGGCAGCATTTTTTGGCAGGACAAGTATGGCAATAGTATGTGAATGGGGATTAAACTCCCTACAGTGGCTCCTTGCCATTTTTTCCCCAAGGAAATTATTCTGCTCTTCCCCTCCCCTCTAAGTTAGTGCTGTGATTCCTGTTCTGACAGATATTATATTTTGTTCTTCCTCTGCTTTTCATTTCTGGTATTTTTGTGGGGAGGAGGAGGACACAGCTCAGCCTAGCACTATCTCCTTCAATGAAATGAAAGAGTTCTGACTACTTTCACTCCCCATTTTAGTATTTTTCTCATGCCTTTCCTTTATCTGTGCCAGGAATATTACAGGAATACCATGGATGTCCTACATCAGGGGTGGGCAATTATGGCTCCTTCATGACTCGTGGACTTCAACTCCCAGAATTCCTGAGCATGGCTGGCTCAGGAATTCTGGGAGTTGATGTCCACGAATCATGAAGGAGCCATAATTGCCCACCCGTCCTAGATGAAGGAATTTAATCATTAAACAGGCATTTTTCTACTAGCATGTCTGCTGCAGTAGCAACTCAGTGTTTTGGCAGAGTATCTAGTGCAGTGTTTCTCAACCTTGGCGACTTTAAGACTTATGGACTTCAACTCCCAGAATTCCCCAGCCAGCTTTGGGAGTTGAAGTCCAAACATCTTAATGTTGCCACGGTTGAGAAACACTGATCTAGTGATCCACAAGGAATGCTTTTTCCATTGTTTGAAGATCTGCCTTCAAAACTCTCCTCAGAGTTGCCAAGTGTTCAGGTTCTTGACTGAGGAATCCATCTTCTGTGTTTGAGTTCTGTTTGCCATATATTGCAGTTAAGGTGGGAACGAACTCTGGATAAAACACATTTTATTTCTATTCTTGGCATAGTATTGTGGGTGTGTTATATTTGCTATGCTGATAATGGTGCTGGTTTACCAATTGCTAACAGTGGCTGCCCATAAAGAAAGCATTAT
Source organism: Myanophis thanlyinensis (assembly GCA_017656035.1). Lineage (NCBI taxonomy): Eukaryota > Metazoa > Chordata > Lepidosauria > Squamata > Homalopsidae > Myanophis > Myanophis thanlyinensis. Next base: position 13,479 of record JAEANM010004536.1, read on the forward strand.
TTATCATGAAAGTTTTGGCCATGCAATCTGGGTGTAATTTGAAAGATCATTCACCTATTTTTTTCTTTCTCTTTGTTAAGTCTGACCTGTAATCAGACTATAGCAAAGAGCCAGATTATCTGGGAAAGTGATAAATGAGATTAAATATTGCTGACTATTTTTTGTTGCTTGTATCTATCATCAAATAATTCAAGAGGCACTCTCTCTAAATGCAATGATCCCAGTTTTAGTTTGTAAATCCATCTAAGCCAGAGGTCATTCCACAATTCCTAGACAAGAATTTCACAAGTTAATTATTACTTAAAGAAATACTTTTTGTGTATGTTTTCTCTATCAAAAGTAAGTTAAAACTAGTTTGTGGCTGCCTGATACAAACCAATTCTTAACTTGTATGTCAGTGGACTGTTAAACTAATTCTGGGTCCCAGAATTTGGAAATATATTACTAAATGTTGCGGATAGTAATATGTGTTATAATCATGATTGTACAAATACAATCTCATTTTACAGAAAATTAGTTCAGATAGACAAATGATTCCTGCCTCAGTTCAATTAGCTGCATTTTGAATCTAGTACACCCAAATTTCCATCTGCTTATCAAACTTAATGCACATCTTTGATTCCCTTCTGAATTGCTTGCCCACAGGATTCAGAGACCTGCTTGTTCTTAGGCACTTTGCTCATTCCAGTATGAACCCAAAAAAGAAGATTCATTGTTCAACTTCCGGCTTCTTTTTGCCTTCTCTCATACAGTAGCCCCAGTGTTGCAATAAGGCAGGGAAAGCCAACCTTTTTACAGCTGCAGGTTGCCTTTCATTTCATTTTATTGGCTTGTTAAGAGCTTTTAAGTTCAGGAGATGGCATTCTGACATCACCAAAGGAGTGCAACTTACAATGAAATATGGAATACATAGTTCATTGTAAGAAATCTGTAAGCAACTTCTTTGTGAGCGAGAGGCTAAGGTCAGAATTCAAATCTCAATATGCTTCCCAGGAAGGACTTTTTCACAAACTAGCTGTGCAATCTTCACATCTATTTATTTCTAAATGGTTCTTTTCCACACATCGCTGCAAAGTCTGGTGATGCTTGATAATCATACATCATGGTTGACCCTCCACAAAACTCCAATTTGTTGCTAAATTCCTGACAACCCTCACCATTGGTAATATGGGACAGAGCTCCGGAGAATTTTCATTTCCCTTACTGCTATATAGTCTGGGATTACATAACACAATAAGGCTGAATTAAAATATAGTTTGCTTCTTTAGGGGTTACTGTGTTGCGTGAATCCAGCCATAACATGTAAAATTTGCTCTATGACGTATTAATTTTGGTTTATTGAAAAAATAATGGTTAAGCTAATGATGAGTTAACATATTAATCAGACCAAGACCTTTCTTGTAATCTTCCAAAGAGATATCTTAACTCCTGTAATCTGTTATAAAGAAATCCTAAACCAATATCCTGGAACATTAATTGGGCTGTTCTGCAGAGATGGAGAACATATGGCCTCCATATAAAGCTAAACCACAATTCTCAGCACCTTCACTTTTGGTCCCATTGACCAGGACTCTGGAAATGCTAGTACAACAATATTTGAAGAACTCAGATTGCCCTCCCTTGCTACAGTGAGAAAGAAGGAGAGATAGGAAATGGGAAGAACAAAAGTTCAGCAGGAGTGAGTTAGCATACTTAAAATGACCCTATAGAGATAGACTTCTAGGTTTACATATTCAGAAATGCTTGATCTTGATTCATGCTAGAAGGGAAACAACTCAAAGAAATGTGTATTGGAGGGGCAGATGGTTCACTTTTACTTTGGGTGCTGTATAAAAACTATTGACATTACAGCATTAAGGCAGAAATGCAGCTTACTACTGTATATTGTACCCTGGATGGCTTGCAAAGACTTCCATATCTCCAGGGCTGCTTCTGGTCCAGGCAAATCTGTATGTTCTCATTCATAGAATGTTATGGAAGACTTCGGATAACTTTCATGTTTTTTCTTTCCATGGAACATTTAGTAAGAGAAAACTTTAGAACATTTGTGCTTATAACTGGACCACTGGGCATTATCCATCTGGCAAGACCCCAAATCAGTGATTTACCTGGAGGGGATCTAGGACAACTCTCTACAGCCAACTCAGTATTATATGCAACCCAGTATTACATGCATAGGCCTTGACCTATACCTGCTTTCATGTCTGAAATTAACTCCCAAGTTCCTTTCCCCTTAACAAACTAACCCTGACTCAATGTTCTTTGGAGGACACCTCTTTAGACTGCGGCAAGAGGAATGGTCTCATCAACTGGTACTGTCTGGTTGGAATGGAGCAACTATGACTTGATGATAAGCAAATTCAAATAATATTCTGTTTGATCCTATTGAAGATATCCTAAGATAGTTTGATCCTATTGAAGATATCCACCCTCTGGAGATAATTAATCATCCTAATAATCCAGAAGCCTGCTTTAAATTAAAGCCCTGAATTTAAATGCCAGAGTTTGAGTGGAACTCTTGGATTCAACCATGTTAGATGAAAGTTACTGTGTGCTAATATAGGATTCTGTCTTAGAATTAGAAAGTTTTTTAATTAATTCACTTGTTTAACCTTCAATAAGAGGGTTAATCCCCAAAAGAGAGGGTCTTTTGATTATTCCAAGATTATCTTTTTTACGTGCATAGCAAAGGCAGAATAGAGGTGGAAAGTAGTGCACAAGTTGACTCCTTTTTTATTGTGCATGATAAGTTGGTGGATGGGAATAATGTCTAAGGTAATTTTTTAATTATGAATAGTATTTCTATCTCAGTAGTGGCGAACCTTTTACTTATCGAGTGTCGAAAAGTATGCGCTTTGCACATGTCATTCACACATGCATGTGGCTCCTCCACGTGTGCTGCATGTGCAACCACATGATTGTGCATGCATGCAGCTTTTGCACGTGAAATATACACATACTGCGCACAGGCACTCATGCACACATGAGCAATCGCATGTGCATGCGCAGGAGAGCTCCGAAGACCAGCTGGATTTCCTGCTGCAATTGCGCACATGCACAGCCTGAAGACCAGCTGGGTCTCTGCAATTGTGCATGCATGCAGGTGCAATCGCATGTGCATGCTCAACTGGTGGTAAGTTGGCCGACAGCTTGTGTGCCCAGCAATATGGCTCTGCGTGCCATCTGTGGCACCCGTGCCATAGGTTCGCCATCATCGCTCTATCTGCTCATCTTTTAGCATCTGACTCAATAATTCGCTAGATTCACTCTACAACTGTGTTACTAACTTAATAACTACAGTGATTCACTTAACAACTGTGGCAAGAAGAGTCATAAAATAGGGCAAAAGTCATTTAACAAGGTCTCACTTGCAACAGAAATTTTGGGCTTAATTGTGGTTATAAGTCAAGGACTACCTGTATTAAAAAATGTTATTTTTCTGGGTACACTTTTTGTCTAGATTAACTCCTAAAGCTGACATCAACCTTGCAAATCTAAAGTTATATTTCTTCTTGGTCACCTTTGTAGCCCAAAAAACTAGGAAGGGTCCCTTCTGAGATATTTACCATATCCACATGGCTGTTGTAGGCTAAACTGTCTCTTCTTGGACAGTTGCCCTCGCTCTTTCCTGTGCCAAGGTCATTTGCACCTACCATTACAGGGGAGATTTCATATCTTTGTTAAATGTTAATATATATTGCTAGCCCATGTATGATGTCCTAAATAAATACACATTCATATCTTTATTCAAGAATGGTCTTACTGCTAACCCTACAGAGCAGTGTTTCTCAATCTCAACAACTTTAGAAAGTGTGGACTTCAACTCCCAGATTTCCCCAGGCAGCATGTTAATATTGCAGTTATCTGATCAAGTGAACACAATTTAAAGGCATTGCTTACCCACAGCATCAACAACTGTAATGGCAGGAGAATTATTTAGACCATGTGTTAGCAAATCATTAAAATCTTAGTACTTTCTTTGACTGCGAAAGTCAGATTTGGATGAGGTTATCCTTCAGAAAAAAATGAAGTGAATCAGGGTAGGATACAGTGGAAGCAAATATGGTTTGCAACAATAAAATGCTACAGAAAGGTTTACTGACTGAGGTTAAAGTAAATTAGATTTAGTGTTTCTTTCCTGATTTCAATTTACTTGGCTCATTACTTCTCACTTTCCCCCTCTGTATTTTATGTTAAATTACTTAGCCTGAAAAGAAATAGCATGATGGGTACATATATATTATGTGTAGCTACAAGTAAAAATTAGCAGTTAGGAATTAAATTTACTGAAATTTGAAAAGAACCCTCTTTGTAAACTGCTGTCACTTAGCCACTCCAATTTTATGAAGAATAATTCATCGTAATTCTTGGATTACGTTATTTATCTATGCAGGGTTAGATAGACTTAGTCAGATTGCCTATTCACCAGCAAAAATGAAATATACAGACTAAAGCAAATGGAGTAAATGTCTCAAACTACTGTTGTTTCAGATTACTGTGATTAATTATAATACAGGTAACCTTGATTTACAACAGTTCATTTAGTGACCATACAAACTTACAACAGCAGTGGAAAAAGTGAACTTATAACCATTTTTCAGTTTCGACCTTTGCAGCATCCCCATGAGCACATGATCAAAAGTTTGACACTTGACAACTGTCTCATATTTATGACCATTGCTGTGTCCCAAGGTCACGTGATTACTGTTTGCGACCTTCTGACAAGAAAAAGTCAAGGGGGAAGCCAGATTCATTTAACAAGCCAGTTACTAACTTATCAATTGCAATTATTCACTTAACAAGGGAGGCAAGAATGGGTGTAAACCAGGACAAAACTCACTTAATAGGCCTCACCTAACAACAGAAATCTTGGGCTCAATTGTGATCATAAGTCGGGGACTATCTGTAGTATACACCAGCAGTCTTTAAATACCACACAAAACAATTGTGAACTATTTATTGGTGAAAGGTGAAAAAAAATAAAATATGTATTCAGATTAATCACTCCCGGTGTATAACAAGGCGCACATTCGGCTTTCCCTGAATTCTTTCTCGGGACAGGCAGAAAGCGAGTCTTCCTGGATCCGCAGCCCGCCACCTAAAAACTCCGCCAGAGTTGGGCTCCCGAAACGGCCAAAGCAGAGAGCGCCGGCGGGAGGAAACATACAGGCGCCTACCGGCTTGGTTCTGCCTCCTCTTCACCCGATGCTTTTTCCAACAGTTTCTCGGGCGGCGGGTGGGCCACGCCCCGGGGAAGAAGGCAGAGCCCAGAGCTGCCCGAGGAGGCTCGCTCGGCGGAGGAACATCCTTTCCCTTCCCGAGCCTGAGCCAGGCATGGAGCAACTTTGACAGGGCTTCCCCGCGACGCGCCCGGACAATGGGACGGGACAGGCCCCGGGGGGCAGGTGAGTAGTTGGAGATTCTCCAGGCCGGCCCCAAGGCGTCTCCCGCCATCCTCGACGGTCAGGGGAATTTTCGGGCTTCCCGGCCGTCGGAGCGCGCCTTCTTGGGAAGGGAGCGAGAAGCCTCGCCAGAGGCGGCACCGTGAAAGGACCCGTTCGGGGAGCCCTTCCTTCCCTCGAGCAGGCCGACAGGTGTCCCAGAAAAGGAGGCAAAGGGCGAGGGTGTCCCTTGGGTGCAGCTTCCCTCTCTTCCCGCCGAGACCAAGCTGTACTTTTCCGGACACGGCCAGGGGAATTAATTGGCTTTAAAGGAGCTGGGATGGGCGGGAGAGTCGGCCCTGTTGCACAGCCTGGGTGGGCATGGAGGGGAGATCTGTTCGGGACTTTGGGCTTTATTCCCCCGGCATGAGGGCGTTTGCCAGGCCGCGGCTGAGAGATGCCTTCTGTTTATAATCTTGTATCCTGGGAGACCAGGCTCCGGTTATTTGGAGAAAGAAGAACCGCCGAGTTTATTTTTGCAGGCGGGAGCGATGCTTGTGGAGCAGTTCTTCAAGAAGCAAGGGAGACTTGTTGATGCAGCGGTTCCCTGCGAAGAAAAGGCAGTGGTGGGGCAGCTCGAGTTTCTCCTCCACCCGCTCCAGGGTATAGTAGTACCTGGGGTGGGATCCGTTTTCCCCTCTTCCAGCCAACCACTCGCGGATTTCCAACCCCATTTCCTGCAGGGGCAGTGGGGGGAAAAGAAAGGGTTTAAAAGCGAAGTATGAAGTGCAGCAGAGAAACCAAAATATATTTTTTTAAAAAATGCAAAAAGCCGGGCCGTTTTTCAGGAGGGTTGCTGGAGTTTTGAAAGAAGAACTAAAACGTCTCTCATCGCTACTGCTTGGCTGAATGAAGTTATTGTACAGGGTGGACAAATAAAAAGGGTATCCCTTTCCAACTGCTGTCAATTCTCTCGGCTGTTTCCCACAGTCCTTGACGTGCTCTTCTCTCTCCGGTCAGTTGCACTTCCGGTGCTGTAGGGGGCAGCAGGTATCCGGCGGATCACTATTCGAGATCTGGGGTTATTTTATTATTTGCAATGGAATGATTGTAACCAGAACTGCACAAAAGTTCAGTGAGGTTGCATTTGCATTTCACAATACTATGCTAAAATAATTGCATCTGCTGAGATAGAGGGGTTTTTTTGGGTTGACATTTTTTTTCCCAGATTTGGGCTGATGGCATAGAATCTACTATTAGGGGAGTCCCCAAGAAACAGAACGTGTATCATGTTTACTGGGACCCTGCAGCCTCCACTCTTTCTCCAAAGAGTTGCTAGTAAGGACATTTCTAATGGCTTCAGACTGGATCCCAGCACTGGGAGTTTTCTGATTTCCCAGAGTGATTAAAAACTTCCTTATTCATTCATCCTTGCCCGCCTTCTTGAATCACAGGAGAAAAGAAAGTGAATTCTGCAATTTGCTTGGGTATGGCTCCTTGCTCACACAAGGAAAAGTGTATTCCTGATCTATTGTCTCTCCCACCTCAGTGGCTTTTGTAAGATGAGGAGCTAGCTAGCAGGTGCTTGTAGCTTTAAAGTTGGAGCCATTCACAAGACCTGTGCAATCTCTCAGGCGTAACCCTAAATTGCTTTTCAAAAGCAGATTTTTTTTTTACCATAACATAAGTGGTAGGGATCAAGGAGTTCAATTCCAATTCCAATTTCAATTCCAAATTTTATTGGTCACATACACAATCATACATGGGTACGATATACAGTGAAATGCTTACGCAACCGCAGGTAAGTT
>JAEANM010004537.1:0-20664 GCA_017656035.1 Myanophis thanlyinensis
AAAATAAATAAATAAATATGAGTCAGTTGTCAAGCATCTGAATGCAAATCACATGACCATGGAGATGCTGCAATGGTCATAAGTGGAAAAACAGTCATAAGTAACTTTTTCAGTGACATTGTAACTTCGAACGGTCCCTAAGTGAACTGCTGTAAGTCGAGAACTAGCTGTATACTACCAATGTGTGTCTTTTGTACTGTTCTAAAGGGATGTTTATTTATTTGTAGGATCTTTTTAGGACCCAAAGCAAATATTCTGTTATCCTCAACCTGCCAATTGCATATAAGTGGTGACAAACAATACATGCATACTTTTAACTACGATCACTTTGAATCTGCTGTTCCATGGCATGCACATTAATGTTACGAGCATAATGAGTTAAACATTAAATATCCACATGCAGAAGGTTGGCCTTATTTCCATGCTATTTCCTGCACGCAAGCATTTTTCTTATAAGGAAGTATGTCACAACTGAAGCAGCTCTTAGGAGATGAAAACAATGGGAAGTTTTAAGTTGAAAGGATAGGCATGGCTTAAAACTATATATAGCATATAATACTGAGTTGGCAAACATTTGTTCCAGTCCAATGGAACAAACTGCAAATAAATGACTGCTTCATCTGCCACGTGGGTGTTGTGGTGAAAAAAGGAATCATATCAAAAGAAGGTTTATATAAATATTGAATTTGCAGGTACATACACGCAAAGTCCTTCCATTTCATTGCTTAATTGACATAGAAAAGTAGCACAATTTAAAAAGGATAAAGATATTTATTTTTATTTGTATCCCACCTTTATTTTTTTTTTAAATAAGTCAAGATGACAAACATAGCCAAACATTTCCCTCTTCCTATTTTCCACCACAACCCTGTGAGGTGAATTGGGCTGAGACTATGTGATTGGCCCAGTCACCCAACTGACTTTCATGGCTTAGGCAGGTGAAATTCTGATAGAAAATATTGGATGGGAGATAATATCTGAACTTATACTTTGCTGCTATGAGCAAAAATATTTTTTTCTGCCCTAAATATTTCTTGATTTAAATGATCTGCTTAATCCAGATTTAAGCTTTGCAACTTGGATCCAATTTCTGCTTAAATAGTTCCTAACTATTATGTCCTAACAATGGTTGACCTTTCACTGGGTGGAGAACTACATTTTGGTTTCCTTAAGGCTCTTCCAACTGTGTCTTCTTCTATTGCTCTATTAATGGCTCTGGCTAGCACACTGGTAAATGTACCTGTACAACGTTTGACATTTCTCATAAGGTTTGACAAAGGTCTGAGCACATTTTTCCGAAGTAACTCAGCTTCTCTTGAATTCTGAATTTCTAACACCCCAGACATCTTGTTCACTCACTTACTCACTTAGCATCTTGTCATTCTGTCCAATCTTTGAGTGTTCAAAGCAGTGTATTTTTAAAACCAAAAAACTGAGCAAAATAAAGTTCCAAATAAATGAAATCAAATACAAAGCAATTAAAACCCAAAAAGTAACATTTAAAAGGACCACTTTCTTCTGAGTGCGAACCAGGCTTATAGCATTAGAAATGTCTGTGTTTGCCTCAGAATATAAAACCCCAGGTAGCTTTGTAGCAAGTACTCTCCTCTTCTAAATAAGGATTTTATAACATACTCTCATTGACGTCTATTCAAAACATCATTCAGTTTAACAGGAATCTATCCAGGTCAATATGTATAAAGTTCCATCTTTTGGCATGCATGGATAAATCTGTCCATTTACAGTATACATCCATTTTGGTACTTTGGCTGTCTACTATTTCAGTTCAAATAAGGAACACAAACCCAGCTGAATTATTTCAAAAGAAGCTGTTTGTCCTTTTAGGGGCCTAGGGCATCTCTATTTAATCCCATCTATTTCCAATCTCTTAAAGGAAGTTCAGAAATAAAGATGTCACTATTTAGGGAGACCTATGCTTAGGGAGACCCACGAGACTGAGCTGCTGCCACCCGGTTTTCATACCTAGTTCTTAAAATGAGTTGATGCTCACCTAGAGAAAAGCGCCAAGTTCCCTGGGAGTGGTGAAAGTTCTCATGCCTGTGAAATGGAGCTTCTGCATCGGAGTTTAAGTGAAGCTTGTCTGACTAACCTCCTCCCAAAGCAGAGCTGTCAGAGACTGATCAGGAGGAGGAGGAGGAGCAGCAGCAGCAGCAGCAGCAGCAGATCAGCTGCTTTGTTTGTCAGTACCACACCACAACCCTGCCCAGCCTTGATGAATTGGAAGCAACTCCACCAGATGCTTCTCAGCATTCTCTTTAAGCCATCCTGTGAGGGCCTCGCAATGGTCCAGAAAAGCCAAAAAGCAAAATGTTCATTTGGAATTCTTATTCCACAGACACCAATTTCACAGAATCCTAAGCAATGCATTCTTCCCACCTTGGCTTTTTCTCCATAGTATAGATCTCAGCAGTTACTGATTGCCCTGTTAACTATGAACTTATTTGTTTATATTCCACCTTTATTATTTTTACGAATAATTCAAGGGACTGAACGTATTCAACATACCTTCCTCCTCCTATTTTCTCCACAATTAGTACTTTCTAAATCCCCTCTCTTTGATTTTAAGGAAATGCCTCCAAAATGTTGCTCAGTTACCTGTTGAAACGCCCTCTGGCTTCATTCTGCAGGTTGTAATGATTGAGCAAGGAAGGTTACATTTATACCCACTGTATTGAGATGCATAATCTATATAAATAAATGTTGATTTATTTCATTTATGTATTTTACAAGATATTATCCTAAAGTTACAGGCATGTATGTATGCATGATTATGTTAGGGAACTGTATGTATTGTATAAGAGCTTTGGTGGTGCAGTGGTTAGAGTGCAGTACTGCAGTACTTCTGTTGTCTGCCGGTTCAAATCCCATCAGACTCAAGGTTGACTCAGCCTTCCATCCTTCCAAGGTGATTAAAATGTGGACCCAGATTGTTGGGGGTAATAATACTACTACTAAATAGTTGCTTAGAGAGGGCTGTAAAGCCCTGAAAAGCGCTATATAAGTCTATATAAGTATATGTATATAAGCTATTGCTATTCTGCACTTAATTTCTGAGGGATTTCAGTGTTTACAGTTTTAAGAGTAGGTTTGCCTAATGCTGCAACAATTGATAAGGATTTAATATAAATATAACATTCAAAATTGTCAGATGGAAGGAAAAATAACAATCCTTACATTGAAAAGATATCAGAAGTCATGAGAAAAAACGTACGGTAATATGAACAGAACTGTTTAAATTTACATACCACATTTGGAATTCCCTATCCCCCTATAACTTTGGAAATGTCAGAATAAAACTCTTGTATTTTTTATGTTTGCTGAAAATACTAACCAAAGATAAAGACTATTTTAAAGCAATTGTTCTTTACTCCAAATCTTTATACCTAATATCCTAATGAGGTATTTTAAGTAATATTACAATCAATATAATTTTAAACTTAAGAAAATCTACCCATTGCCTTCTCAGTTTCCCACCAATGTTAATCAATAATGCAAAGTTAGGACAGATGGATTCGTAGGATAGATGGCAAAGACAGCTAGAAACTTACAGCTGTCCCCATTCCTTCTTTATTCCTGTCCTCTTTCCTTATTCTTTTGTTGACCCATCTTCTTTTATTGGTGGCTCCTTTGGAAACAGACCTGTATTTGTGGGATGGTACAACATATGTAGCATAGCTTGGAAAATCATAATATAGAAAGTCAACATTTATGACTCAGTGTAAGTTTTCAATCAGCTTACAAATCCAAGCTCAAGCGACTCTAGTCAATGTGCAGTATTCCTTAGATTCACTGCCAAACAGCTTCTTCTACAATACACTTTTCTATAAGTTAGGACTATTATTCCATGTCTTGCACTCTGGGATGACAGAGAAGAGGTACTGGTATACCTGTATAACAGATAACACCTGATCTCAGTGGGCTTCCCCCCACCCCAAGCTAAACATAAATTCAGTTTGCTAATCTCTTTCAAAAAAATGTTTTAAATATATGTTGCCCAGAATTGGACACACAAACTAAGATGAAGTCCAGGCTGGCAGAACAGAGTGGAACTACTACTTCCTATGATATGGAAATTACGCATGTATCAATGAAGCCTAAAACAATAGATTTGTTTTTTGCAGTCCCATCATATTGTAAGCTTCATACAGAGTTTATCATTTCCATCTTCTCTTTTCCAAACTAAGCAAACCTATGCTCCAATTGTTCATGGTATTTATCCTTCCAGGTGCCTTATTATCTTGGTTGCCCCTCTAATCACATTCTAATTTAATAATGCCTTTCCTAAAATTTGATGTCCATTGCTGGCTGTACATAACCATTCAAGGTACATAACCAATGAAGTAATGAAGAGTTACTTCTCCTGAACTTGGCAATAGTCTTTAATTGATGCAATCTAGGAATGTAATGGCTTTTTTCATCATTTTCTGTATTAGAAACTCAACTTTTACATATATTCATTGTTCACATCTTTTTCTTCATTTCTTTTTCATAATACATAATAAATACTTGAATTCCTGATGCTAACTACATTTCTCTCCTATGGGCAAGCTACTGATGAAAATTGCTGCTTGCATCCTCCAGAATAAACCAAACAGTGAGGAATGTCTCCAGGGAAGTGGCTGGGGGTAGCATTCCTACCATATATCTTCCCAATAGTGTTGTGAAGGGTGTAGTAATGTTTTAAGTGAAGGATTTAGAGATGTGCTCATGAGAAGCAATGGGGCCAAATCTATTAAAGCTTGTATTAAGATTTATCATGAATTCACAAAACCATTTCCATATAATCTGGATAAACTCAATTGAAATATACCCTATTGCATTCAGGCAAACTCAAGGAGTAATTCCATTAAATATAACACAGGTTTTTGTCACCCCAAAGAGAATTCTTATAGCAAGCTTACATTAAGAATCTGTCAATAAATTTTTATAGAACTTTGTTACACTTATGTAGAACTTGTCTTCCCCAACATGGCTGCTTCCAGATGTGCTGGAACTATAACTAATTGCAGAATTAAACGAGCAAACATTGTCCTTGTCTATGTTGGAAAAATGTGTACAAGGATACACATGAAATGCATATAGTAGGCTTTGCTGTACTATGGAAGTAAACTCAAGCACTTCTGTAAATATTAAAAGATGGGAAATCATAATCTGAAGTTACAAGAAGGTGGTACCAGCCTACACACTCACACATATTAAAGCTGTGCTAAGAAGTGTATGCATTGTGACAGCCTACATTTTGGAGCAATGCTTAATAACACTTTTTTTCTGGGAGAAAGTGACAGTTTTGACAGATATTGTATTTTAAAAAGGCTTTATTAAAAATTTGCTCTTCTCACAATATGACTGCTATAAACTATGACACACTCTAATCACTGGTTGTGTGTGAGATCTGTTACAGATTCAGTTTTTCTATCATAAATCACATATCCAGAGAAGTTTTATGATCATGTCAGTCTGTTAGAATGGAACTCTTTATAAGCAAACAATAAAACAGGAGATACGCACAACGAATCAATGAAACTCATACAATAAAATATTTCATTCTGATATAAATATAATTTCATTAAAATATGTATATAAATGGAATCTGGTTTCTACACAGGTTATGCTGACCAAATAAGGCCTGAATTTGTAACTGTTGATTGAGATAGCTTGTAAGCTTCAACATTCCAATATCCATTGACATCATTTAAAAAGATCTCCTATATATCATTTAGACAAACGAACTGTATACATTAGGAGGGCAGACTGGCTACACAGGTTCTCTAGACAACCAATGGGGCCATTAAGTGACTGAATGCATGGAACGGTAAACAGATCAGTCCAGTGCAAGGAAAGTTGTCATTTAAAGGAGACCATGGCCCCTCCTCCCCGATAAGGGTGCATTACTTCCAGTGTTTTCAATAAAAATATTAGAGACATAAAAAATGACAGCATCTGTACTGCAGATTAGTGTTAAGTGCAGCAAAGAAGTCAGGATATTTTTAAAAGTCTCTAATTGGTCATAAGGTAACCAGTGCAAAGACAACACAGTTGCATTTTCATGCCGCTTTTAATACCCAAAAGAATATTTTAGAATTGTAAAAAGATGGTATTTAAAAAGAACAAGCAATTGTGCATAAAGTGAATAAGATTTGAGCTCAGTAGACAAGCACACATATACAATTTCCCAAATAGTAAAAGAAAAAGGCCTGCAAAAGGCACAAGAGGACCAAACGGTAAGCACCCCAGACTATGGGGAATACAATCCTGGAATTGAAGAAGAGACAGAAGACGAGATGGTTGAATCATTCAAACAGTTTTCAGAACTGTTATAATTTTGAACCTCAAATATACATGTTTCTACTAAGGTGTAAAGCATCCAGAAGATAATGAAACAACATTGTTTAGCAATCTCCCAGTGTCATACAACGTCACTCAATTTTCAGTAGTGAAACATATCTTATACAATTCTTGGAAAAGTGGAACCATGGAGTTACACACAGCCATATTCATACCAAATCGTTTGCTGATCAACAGAGGGATCGGTTGATGAAGGAGGGTTCTTGGAACCAGGCCCTTTGTTTGTTTCCTCAATGCCCTCTGCCAAAATTTTATTTTCTGTTGATGGATTTGGGCATTTGGCAATGTGAATGTCAGTTGAATCAGCTCCCTGAATATTGTTCCCTTCTGAACTGTCAGGAACAATTCTGACAGGAGTCCCAGTGGAGACCTCCCCACTTGGCAACAATGACTTTGATTTGGTTTTAGATCCATATTGTGGAGAACAGTGTTGCTCTAAATCTACTTTTGCCCGTTCCTGTGGCTGAGAGGAAAGATCATCCTTAGAAGTGGTGGAAGAATAAGAAAATGGAGGGAACAAGAGTGACCTCTCATCTTTTGGAGGGGCAAGAGAAAGGCGCCTCACATCAAGTTGCCGACAGCGAGAATCCACATTTTGCAAAGAACCCATTATCTTCGTAGGCTGTGATCTTTCTCTCAGAAAGCTCTGAGACATAGAAGCTAAAGGCAGCTGGGAAGTCTGGCTGTCTGAGTCCTTCCCTATGTGGCTACCTGCAGCCACAGGCTTTGGAAGACTGTCATATCGTCTGTACACATTGGCGCTAGTGGCTGTCAGAAGATCTGCAGAAGCCAAGCTATAGGCCCGGTTCAAAGAAGCACTCTGCCTGCACATGTTGTTATTCTGTTGAGAGGATACCAATAGCTTTGATGCTCGACTGGCTTGATTTCGAGATCCATGGGTAAGCTTGTTGGAGTTTGCCACAGGTTCTGATTCTGATGGTCCAGGATTTGGTTTCAGATAGTGGTCTGGTTTAGCTGGTCTTCCATCTTCAGCAGCAGCAGGCAACTTTATAGTTGGCGTGACATAACTGGTGGGTGTCTTGCTTGGCTCCTTCCTGTGTGACTGTGGAAACTGACCTCCAGGGCATGGAATCTCACTGGCTTTTCTGAAGTAGTCATTCAGCAAGTCATTTTTATTGGATGCATCCTAAAAAGAGGATTGGAATACAATTTTATTTATTTATATATTATACTTCTTAATACTCATTTCCTTCACAGAGATGGTCTGGTTAGTAACTTAATTGGTAATTTAATGAATATTTTATTATTTATCACAAAAATACTTATTCTTCATAATAATGTATCTATAACATGAAATACAAACCAGTTTTAATGCAGGGTCAGACCACACTAAATTATTTGCAACTAGCTGCACTTATGCGTTAAGTATCCATAGCTGTTTACTTGCAAGCAGCAGACACACAGACACAATCTGAAAACATTTTGATGGTTTTGAGTAGTATAATTTTCAAGCAGAAAAGAGGGCAATATAAAATGCTTTAAACAAAATGTTTCGGTAATCACAATTGAAGAACAATCTGACATAAAATCCAAGCCAAATGGCTATTTTAGAGCTGTAGAGATTTTCAGTAGATTCCAGTGCAACAGGGCATGACTGGACAGCCAATTTTCCAAAATAGTAAACAGTCTTAGGATGTATCTCTAGAATGCAAGGCAGCAGAAATTTGAGTGTATTCATTCGGCTGCTTGTTTTAAAATATTATATTAATATCGAAGGAAGATAACCTTATATAAAAACTAGGCTTCAGAATTGAGTTGCCTCCTAACCATATTGAGATTAACGTCTAACAGTGCATATGAGTATGCCTAGAGTGAGAATGGGATTGCAATCTTAAATTAATATAAATGCAAGTTCATTTAATTGTACATAGAAGTGGATACCTTATAAGGATTGCTGCCTAATGGAAACAATGAGAATAGGAAATATAGGTTGTTTTCTTTAAGGGCCACCAGACATTTCATCCTAAATAAGGAGTGGGTATTTCTTTTTTTTGAAGATGGACATTTCTCAAAAAAAATCCTGCCATGGAGGGCATGTCAGAACATCTATTTACTAGGAGAAAAACTAGTGAAGTTGTTTTTAAAATTCTAGCCTTCAAATTTGCATCCCATTTTATACTTTTGTCTTCCCCTCACAAAACAAGCAAGCAAGCAAACAATGGAGTGGGGTTTTTTTTTTTGTGCATAAATATAACAAAGGTCAGAACTTTGCCTGCATGTCAGTTTAGTCTTTGTTATTTCCATCTGAAAGGTATAGTGCAGTAGTAAAAGATCCATATGGGTCAAACATTGCCCACCCCTACTAGTCTAATAACTTACACACTTTGTTTTTACCTCCATCTCCTATGGTGACAAATTGAATTACAATTACTTAAATACAAAAATAAGCATAATATATCATTAATAATAATAACAATTTCATGAACTTTTTTCAACAGAACCTACCAGCCACACACACACACAGGGAGGGAGGGAGATAATGCAGTGTAGCATCTCCCTCTGATAATCTTCTATCCCCATAGAGACAACAATGTGTTTTCTGCATAATTTACTTACTTTCATTGGAGATAATCTGTTGCTTTCTTCCAGGAATTCTTCTAAGGTTACCATCTCATTACCCGGAGAGCCAGATCGGTGCTTAACAGATTGCTTCTGTACATGATTGCCTTTGTGAGACGTATCATATAACAATGCACCATTCTTATTAAATGAGGGATTCTGTTTAGTGTTTGAACCCACAACTGTAGAAGATATGGAACAAAACAGACCCTCTCTAGATGTGCCAGGAATATTTTTCATTAGCACCATTTCTTCACTGCTAAAGCTTTCTGATCTGTCACGAATATAGTCATAAGATCCTGTATCAAGAAATTCAAAGATATAAAATCACCTCCTTTTATTCTATTAAAAAATATTTGACACATTTTTATAAAAGGATTAGGGGCACTCTCAATCATATATACAAATACTGATTTAACATTTGCATTCCACAAAATCTACATTCTACGGAACAAGAAAATAAATGCAAGCTTTACCCAAAAGATTAAGATTTAATTTATGAACATTCCTGCCTAATAATTAAGGGATGTAGTACATGAATATTGTTGTGAAAATACCATACCTTTCAGATTTAAAGGAGAGCTGTTCGTGGATGTATATTCACTGTTCTCTAAACTATCTGACCCAGACACTGCAGGAAATTAAGAAAGGAGGAAAAAAACAAAAGAAAGAACAAAAAATCAGAGATGGAGAGGATCCTTAGTTTCTAGGCTGCATCAGGTTAGAAAGAAAGAAGGGCATATTTCTCCATCGGAATAATCATCCTCTAAAACCAATTTATTGGAGGACATGTGTCAACAGCAGAGCAAATGCTTTGCAGGCAAGTATTTTCTGGTTGGGCCAATAAAATTTCTATCTGAAAACTGCTACCTGTCCATATTGACAGCGAAGGATAAAGGGACTAAGATGCCTCGGGACAAAACAACTGCTTATCTTCCAAGAAACATCTTCAGTAGCACCAAAGAAGTCTGTATTTCTTCTCATGTTATGTTATTTTGAAGCCCAAGGACTGGGGATAAAACTTCTCTTTAAAACAGAACTTTTCAACTTCATTCACTCTATTGTAGCCATCTTCTTCAGTGAAAATAACCCTGAATATTTGAGAATCATTCCCATTCAATCCCAGGATCAGAATAAAAGGCAAAGAGCTTAACTTACTGTGCTGCTTGTTGGAAAGTTCTGCTGCAGATGAATTAGCATACAGGTCACCATCTGAATTATGGCCTGAAAAATGTAATACTTTTTTAAAAGGGTTGTTTGCTCTTTGGCGTGTGATATATTCAGTTGGCTAGTATAATCTCAGTCATTATCTGCAGGATCATCTCTCTTCAAGGAAGTCTGTCTGTCTGGTCTCATCAAAAATAAAGTAGGTAGATCCCTTCCCTTAAACATTACCATCTGTGGATCATCGGAAGCATGCCTTTTCCATTGGAGGCCCTGCCCTACTCTCCCCCTTGATGTTCAACAGATCCGCACCCTTTTTATCCTTCCAGAGAGCAGTTAAAACCTGGTTCCTCTGCCAAGTGTTGGGATAGGGCAGGGATGTCAAACTCAATTTCATTGAGGGGCGCATCAGGGTTGTGTTTGATCTTGGGGGGGGGCAGGTGTGTGTGGCTGGGGTGGGCATAGCCAGCTTGACATCACTCGTGTCAGGGATGCCTGTGGTGGCCCAAGCACTCCGTCAGCAGCCCTCCCGAGCTATGTTTTCGCTGGCAGAAGGTTGCAGGAGGCTGTCACAGCCAAAAACGGAGATCAGGAGCCTGTTTTTGCTGGCAGAGGCACCACAGGCCAATCCTTTGCTGTTTTCAGGGTAGCCTTGCAGGCCAGATCTAAGCACCCGTGGGCCAGATTCGGCTCCCAGGCCTTGAGTTTGACATCCCTGGGATAGGACCAGATCAAGGTGGTATGAGAATGTGGGTTCATCAGAGAAGTGTGATAGGGGTGTCAGGTTTTTCTGCTTTTAGTTTTCTATTGTTTTATACTTTTTTATTGGCTGAAAACTAACCTGAAGTATTTTTTTTTTAGTTGGGTGACTATGTAAATGTTTTAAATACATAAACTTTTCTTTCTTCTGAACTTCATTTCTCAGCAACTGATAATATTTTACTGGGGGAAAAAAACCCCATGAAGATAAGCATGCCTACCTTTTGGTCTGTTCAGTTGTCTAGCGATTGGAGCAGAGAAAGTCCTGGAACTTGAGTCCACATAGCACTGTTTAATAGCAGGATCTCTTGTATTTTCAATGTGGTCATTGCTGCCTCCACAGTGTGAAACTCTCTTCCGATTTGAATCCCCTAACATCAAATGGGAAAACATTGAACATTCAAAGAGACGGAGATATAGGTATCATCACTTTAGAAATGCATACTCAGGGAACGGTAATATCAAATTCTTCTGATTTTGCAATGTTTTCATTTACAATCAGATATTAGCCATTTCTATCAGTTTTCTAACCTAATTTCAGATCAGCAAGAATAAGTGACAGAGGAATGAATAGCATTTTATGAAACAAAAGGAGCTATATATGTATTACATGATTCTGGGGAGGGGAGGAATAACTGAAGGTATTCCCAGGCTGAAAACTTAAACATAAGTGTTTTGGAGTATTATACCAAAATAAACAGAATTTATTAAAAAAAGAAAATGTTGAGTAGGATTTGGGTTCTGGGTCTCTGTTCAATATTTCTGATGCAACACATCATATCCTTTAGGGATTTCTGTTGCTAATATGATTTAACACTGCAATCCATTCCACTCCACTGAATATATTTGCTATAGTAATGAAGCAAGATTCATTCAATAATATGGAAGAGAACAGAATGCCTTCTTTTCTGGGAAAAAAAGTGTCCTAATTGAATATTTAAAGAATGGATTAGAAGGCGTTCACATTCCAATTGTTTCTAGAGCAATGTTTCTCAATCTCAGCCACTTGCAGAGGTGTAGACTTCAACTTCCAGAATTCTCTGGCCATCATGGAGACTCTTCACACATTTTCAAGTGGCCAAAGTTGGGAAACCATCTTCTACAGTGATCTACATGAAATCTGAAGTGGCACATACAACCCAAGAAGTAAAATAGTAAAACCTGGGTTATTTACATTTTTTTAAGTCTGAGAAAGGTATAAGGAGACTGAGTCATTTATCTAAAATTATATACTGTATATAATTTCTCCTGCATTGCAGAAGCTCCTGAAATCACTGAAAACTGGTCTAAGAGCATAAAAGTTTTTAAGTCAACTAAAACAGCAAAGAAAAGGCACAAACCATTCCATGCTATTGAAGTAGCATGCCAAACTTAACAAAGCAAACCATGGCTGAAGCGGCAGAAGATAAATCTATTACATGTAGTTTCAAGTAGATAAGCATCTTTTGAATATAGTGCTCATTCTGATGCACTGCTATGGCATTTAATGTTAACTGGCTAAGCACAGCTGCAATTGTGGCTGTTGACTATCAAATTGCAATGGTGTTTTCCAATCAGAACAAAAATCAACTTTAATGCCTATTTTGAAATTACTGTTGGCTTAGTGTTTTTTTTTTTAAAAAGCAAGACAGATTATTATCAAGCTATTTTCATCAATGGCACAGGTCTCTGTATTTTTATGTTTACACTAAAAATAATATTAGATGACAGACAAGCAGCACAATGGAAATAGAATTTGCAAAATTTGTTAGGAGTTATTTTTTAACGCAGAACAGAATATTATTAAAAGGATGCATTGCCAGTGACACAGCAACAAAAATCTATTTTGACATCTGGACAGGACACGAGGCACAAGGGCAAATCTGCAAAGCATTAGCGTAGTACACAACAGGTTCACTTACTCAGTATGTGCACCATCACCAAAAGTACTTGCAAAACTAGAGGCATAGTATGTCATGTCTCATTAAAGTGTACAGCACTGAAGAAATATTCCACATTGTGCAATAAAGTCCATTTTACTGATGGGAAAATGTTGTCCGTGTTGACTTGATTTGATCTTGGATTTATTCTGTATCAATTATACGTTGAGCATCTATGACTGTGTATAGAAGGGCTATAGATTTCATTTGTTCAAAAATAAAACACTGGAAATGCATTGGGAATAAATGATAAATGAGATAAACAAGAAGAGGTTAGAAATCTTTTGTTTCTGAGAAAGAAAATGATTCATTAGGAGAGGATGGGATGTCAGAAGATGACCAGAACCGGAGACGATTAGATAGAGATGAGTTATTCAATGGAGACTTAGGAGACTTTTCCTTGGGCTTGCTTGTGGTTCTCAAAAAGGCAATCTTTTTACGTTGAGTTGCTAAGTGTTATCACCCAGAGACCCCAGAAAAGAGAAAAAAAGTAACAGAAATAACTAAAAAGTAATTTCAAACATCCAAGATAACTGTTAACATGAATAAGGACTAAGCATTTCTACAGCAATCACTAATCAGATAAGGTTTACACAAGACAGATAACTATCTACATCAACAGGCTTTAGAACAGTCTTTTTCTCAAGTGCAGTTCCACAATAGATTGTGACCGGAAACACCCCACCCCACATCAGTTTCTGAACATTGCACATTAGGCAATGCTAGCTGTAGATACATCAATTTTTATGCAGAGGATTCCTGAAACCTGCAAAGTATTTCAAGAATTCATCCAGGGTACAATATTGTTAGGAAAGGCTGCTCTAGTATTTATGATTAAACATACCTTATAATTTTTATGATATAAAGGTATTATAATGGATTTTTATAAACTCAAATAAAGAATTTATAAAAATAAAGGCAACTTACAATAAAATAAAAACACAAAATATATAATAGAAAACAAAAGTAAACTCACACAACAACCAGGCATCACCCATCCACTCCCACTATGACTATAACTTGTTGCTTGTATCCTTATGATTTATACTGATTATTGTTTCCCAGTATGATTTGGTTGCTTATTTGTACCCTATGGCTATCATTAAGTGTAGTATCTTACGATTCCTGATGAATGTATCATTTCCTTTTATGTACACTGAGAGCATATGCATCAAAAACAAATCCTTGTGTGTCCAATCACACTTAGCCAATAAATAAAAAAATTCTATACAACCAGGAGGGTGGCTCGAACTCCTGGTCAAGACTCCAGGTTCAAACACAAAGTTAAAAGTTTTCAAGGCTTTACAAAAGGCCAATAAGGACAGGACCAATCTAATCTCAGAGGGGAGGGAATGATGTTCCAAAGGGCAGCTGCCATGGCAGAAAAGGCTCTCTTTCTGGGCCTCGCCAGTCAACACGCCCTAGCTGATGGTACTTGGTATTGCATTTTGCACCATTTGAAGCTTCTGAATACCTTTCAAAGGCTGCCCTACATAAAGCCACTTGCAGTAATCCAACAAAGAGGTTAGAAAGGCATGAGTGACCATGAGTCCCTTCCCAAGTCCAGAAACAGGTGCAACTGGCACATAACATGAAGCTGTACAAAGGCCCTCCTACTCATGGCCACTACCTGCCCTTTGAGCAGGAGCTGTAAGTCCAGGATGAGGCCCAGTTTGCACACTGGGTCTGTCTGGGGGTAATTCCACCCTATCCAGAACCCATGAAAGGTTCCCAAAAAACAAAGATCCAAAAGAGACACTCAGTCTTGTTTGGGTTGAACTGAAGCCTATTTTACTCATCCACGTCTTTGTCATCTCCATGGCATAACTCAGGTGACCTGGGATGGAGATATAAAGCTAGGTATCATCAGCATACTGAGGATAACTCACTCCAAAGCATCAGATGACCTCACTCAACAGCTTAATGTAGAAGATAAATAAGGGAGAGAACACCAAGCCCTGAAGCACCTCACAAAGAAGGGACTGCAAAGATGTGGAAATATTTTCTGGACTGGAGAAATGAAGCTTGGATCTTTGGGATCCAAGCTTCATTTCTTCAGCTTTCCACAGAAGTTCCCTTCCACAAGGGGGTTAGGTAAATGAAGACATGAAGATTCCAGCTTCATTTCTCCATCCCAGGGCCATAGTCCTCTTCTGCTTGTACAAGGAAGGGAGGAAAACTCCTGAACTGGGATAGAGAAACAAAGCTTGCACTTCTTCAAAGATCTCAGCTTTGTTTTTCCAGTCCAGCACACAAATTCTATCCCTGCGCATGGAGGAAAGCTGCCTGCCCTCCTTTCACAGGGAGTTCTTTCACTATGTCTGCTTAGTGACCCGTGTGATCACTTAATAACCGCAACTGGGAGAATCAGGATTGCAGTTTGCTAAATGAAGCAGTCACAGGGGCATCTCACTTAATGGCTGCTTCACTCAATGACCAAAATTTTGGTCCCAATTGTGGTCATAAGTCAAGGACTACCTATACAGTATCATTACATAACAAGGGCATGCATTAGGACAATCAATGTACATTCTTGGTTTTGTAGTGCTTTAGTCATGTAAGAATTAGAAATAGGTCTATTCCAGAAATGTTTTTAATGGAAGTAATTATTACTCATCAATTATTATCAACAAAGTCTACTCAATTCCTTACCGAGATATATTATGCAATAAAAAAACATAAGCAAAGATCCTTATAATGTTAAGGATTATTCACATTTTTCAAATTTGGATCTGTGTTTTGATTCTTTTCTCTTTGCTCCCTCTGCTGTCACCAAGTCAGACTACACTTTTCAATGCAGAAAAATTAGGCAGGTTACAAAACAAACTCTGGGGAACATTTCTGCTTTATGGAAAAGTCCCATAATGCAAAAAAACCCAACAACACTCATCAATGCAATTAGAAACTCAGCTTATTAACAGAATGGACTTATACTATGAAAATACCATAAAGCAGCTAACAATAAACACGAAGAATTAGCATGTGCATTATGGCATATAACAATAGTGCAATAGTTCAGTTATAGTTTAGTTATAAGAGCTCCACATGACTGATAGAATAAACAGAATATTAAAATACAAGTCTAAGAACAGCACTACAATCTTAAAAGAACACAAAAATAATAAACAGAACAACAAAATGACAACAAAAACAACTTTATAAATTTATGATTCTATAATAAAAATAAATCTTCAGCATACCAAGGACTCTAAAGACAAGAGACTCACCATAAAAAGCTGAGAATTATGATGCACTTTGTATTTAAGTATTTAAAAAATAAGCCTGCATTGCAAAAAAAATAAACATATTTGACCTTGTGAAAAAAACACCTGCTTAATTTTCAGAATTAATTCCAAAGTGGCAAGCATGGGCCTGAAGCTGACAAGCAACCCCATGCCAATGAATTTTTTTTATTTGTACAAGACTGGTGTCAACAACTCTGCCCTAGTCCATATTTCTAATCCATATTTACAAATGAAGGGTAAGGGAAAACACCCAACAGAATAATAGAATAACAGTATTGGAAGGGACCTTGGAAGTCTTCTAGTCCAACCCACTGTTCAGATAGGAAACCCTGTTTCAGACAAATAGTCGTTCAATCTTTTCTTAAAAATTTCCAGTATTGGAGCATTCACAACTTCTGGAGGCAAGTTGTTCCACTGATTTAATTGTTCTATCAGGAAATTTCTCCTTAGCTCCAGATTGCTTCTCTCCTTGATTAGTTTCTATCCATCAGTCTATACTTCCAGCATGGAATGTCCACCTCCTATTTCGTCTACAAAATAGACAAGATCTGACCATCTTTCTGAAAACGGACTCTATCCATTGTTCTCTGTCTTTACATCTTACCTCATAAGGTGGACTACTAGCTCTTTCACCTAGATACCTAATCACATTTTGTTAAAAGGCCTAAAGAATATCAGTGCCAAACAGTAGTAATTATTAATTGGATTACAAAGTCAACATGTTCTTAATTAACAAAAAAATTGTCAGCAAAAGCTAATCAGGATGGTGCTACAAAGCTAATTCACTCTCCAATTAAATGCATCTCCTACCTTTGACCATGGGTCCTGCCTTATGCTCTTTGTCTTCCACAAAGCTGAGCTCTTTGGAAGTAGTTTCCAGACTCTTCTGTTGCTTGGGTAGTTGTGATGGAGATTGTGACCCTGCTGTGTCCATGCTTTCTAACAGAGATGGAGAACTATCTGCTGAAGATTTCACTCGTTCTCTTGTAGGTTCTTTCTTTGGCTTCATGAATTTAACCAAGGCTTTAGCTCCTATCCAATGGTTTTTCCTATTATTGGAAATTTTAATAGGACAGCAATATTTTTCCTGTTACATTTTAAACAATAATTATTTCACTTAATTTTCTCATTCTCTACAGCAGGGGTCCCTAACTCCTGGGCCATGCAAGCGACAGGCAAGCATGCAAAGCTCCATTTGCACCAGTAACAGGTACATGCAAAACCATCCCCTCTCCCCCTCCAATGCCCCCCACTGGGGCCAGGCTGCAGACCCAGAAAGGTTGAAGACTGCTATGCTACAGCGAGAACGTCGTAAGATTAATTAATTAATTATGATTTCAAACAATATTCTACAAATACAATATTTCTGAATTCTGTTGTTTATAAAGGTCCTTTTTATGGCCATAAAATGCGGTTGCCATATAATAGATCTATTTAAAATCTTTTTGGTAGAAAACTAGAAGTCCTTATGGCTCAATCTATTTACAAATTACCTCTCTCTGAGAATAGTAAAAATATAAGCAGTGTCCTGCTGCATTGTACTCCTCACCCATCTAATCCAGCAGTCTATTCTCACAGTGGTCAACCAATGGCACAAGGAAGCCCACTAGTCTTTCAGCAATGGCACATCGGCATCAAGGCAACAGACATTCATTCCTATGTTTTCCATGAAATGGTTCAACCTTTTACGTTTAAAATGGCCGAACTAACGTTCATGATGAACATGATCTTGCACCAAGCGACTACCACTTGTTTCATCATTCAATGCATTCCATTGACTGGCTCAAGTCTCAGGTGGCTGAATTTTATGATAATGGAATTACAAAGCTTGTTCACTGCTATGTTATAAGTGCCTCAATTTGTTCGGCGAATATGTTGAAAAGTAGTATTTAAGTGTCACTTTCAAGTGTATATAATAAATTTTTTCCCTACACTTTTTTTTTCTATCACAAAACGTAATCTATTTTGTGGATAACCCTCATAGATTGGAAAAAAATGGAAAAGCTGTAATGTTCCTGCAATCTGAGATTCTTATTAACTTGCACTAATGAGGGATCATTGCTGCTCTCTGAGCTGGGTTGTTTTGTTGCAGATGTTTCATTATACAAACTAGGTAACATCATCAGTGATGCTATACTTAACTTGAGTAACAAAACATCTACAAGAAAACAACCCAGTTCAGAGACCACCAATGACCCTAATTTCAGCCCTGGGCTAGAAATATTCCCCTTTAAATTGCACTAAACTATATATCCCTTCAAAATATACTGAGTTGGTATTGTGTATGTTAATGGTTGCAAGGATTTTATGTCTTTTATTGGAAGTATCTTTAATTTTTTCTTCAGGAGTATGGCTATCTAACCTGTGAGCATACTTTGAATCCTAGATTAACATTGTATTTAAAAAGTAAATCCAATGTAGAATTTAATTTTAACTGGAAACCATTTTTATACATGAAGTTGTGCCACATCCAAAATTGGGGCTTTAGAAATAATATCTTAATTTGATGTATAATTTGTAGACAGAAGTACTGTCTGCTAGCTATAATCTTTTCTGAAACAGAAGCTTATAGCTAAGTGAAGGCTTCCTCATGTTTTCACTTACAGAAATGGACACCATGGTTTATTTATATGTCAACTTAGTAAGTCAGAGTGTGATGACAGAAGTACAGCTTGTATCTTATGAATTGATTTGGATTTGATAATCAATGACATGTTTTCCTATATAAAACTTACTTTTTGGGAGTTGGATCATAAAACCTGTATTGATCCATTATTTTCTCTTCCAATTTTTCTTTGTGTCTCCTTAAATCATTTAATTTATCACTGTTAAAATATACAATGAAAAGAAAATTAAAAAATTTACAGTTATTTGTTGAGGAAAGCATTGCAATGCTAAAATTGAACTGTCATATTTTTCCAGCAAAAGAAGTCAATATCCCCGATAGCAAGATAAAAAAATCCTTCTCAGGCATATCTAATTTTATATCTAATTTAAACGTACTTAAATATAGTAATGTTTAAATTAAATATTGCCTGAGAAATATGCCTGTAAATATGATTGTTTCTGTCTGCCCCCCTCTTTTTCTCTTCCTCTCCCTCCCTCCTCCCACTTACCTACCTAGAAACCAATCAATCACAAAGAACTTGGTATCATTGCTTGCTGAGATAAGTGACAAGTATTACACTGTATAGTGTATTACACTATAATGTTATTTGATCCTAGCAGAAATTATACATCAATAACAGGATAACATGCCATGCATTATTGATGCTGACAACAATGGTGACTGGGAGTAAATCTTCAATTTTTTCATTTAACAAGTCCAATGACTTGCACCTATTTTCATACCCAAACATCGGACTAAAACATACACAATGAACTGTACGCTTACATTTAGCAAAAACATGCTACAGTTGCAGTAAAATTTCATGAACGACTATTTGGCTGCCCTCAATGACCTCTTTTAAAAAGTCTTCCTTCTCCCTTATCCTAGTGACATAATATTAATCTCATAGGCCAAGATCAATATGCAAAAGTATTGCTTCTCTTACATATATTGCTTTTGTTCCTCGTGGTATTGTTCTTTATTCTCCATGTTCTGCTCCAGCAACATTTGATTTTGATGAGTTAATAGTTGGATTTGACTGAGAAGATGATGATTCTCTTCTTCTAAATTTCCTTTTAGTCGAGCAAGCAGCTATTTAACAGACATACCATGGATGAGGTTTATTGCACACATTTGTCCATGTGTTGCAAAGTAACCAAAACAAAGACTTTTTTTAATGAAAAATCTCTGCTCAGTGAGCAGTTCTTTGAACTTCAGTACCAGCAATCATAATACAACCACCAGCACTTAAGATACACAATTAGCACTGAGCAAAATTAGATGTAATCAACACTAAATGCAGTCAGGGAGAGTTTTAAAGGATATTACAGGTAGTCCTTAACCTACAACAGTTCGGAATTGCAACAGCTCAGAAAGGATTGCAAAATGTTGCACTACCATAAATGTGGTCACATG
The DNA here is from genome assembly GCA_017656035.1 of Myanophis thanlyinensis. Lineage (NCBI taxonomy): Eukaryota > Metazoa > Chordata > Lepidosauria > Squamata > Homalopsidae > Myanophis > Myanophis thanlyinensis. The sequence continues at coordinate 20,058 of JAEANM010004537.1, forward strand.
ATGGCGATCTGGGTAGTTGGCAATCTATTCACACTTACAACCAGTTGTCAACACCCTGAAACCATGTGATGGTCATTTGCAATCTTCTCTGCCAGCTTCCCCTGAAAATCAATGAGGAAGCTATCAGGGAAGTTTGCAAGTTGCTGAGAAGTTGCAAGCTCCTTCTCCTCTCTGGGAGGTGGGGATGGGTTAAAAGAGCTGCTCGTCAAGGAGAGCTGAACTCCCTTGGAAGGATTCTGTTCTTGTGCCCCATTGAAGGAGTTCCTTTCTGTCCAGAGCTCAAATCTTGAACATGTGAACTGCTGAAGGAGTTGTTTTCCATTCATACAGCAGAGCTGCACTGTTTTGGCAAGAAGCTAGCTTCAGAGATGAGAGGAAGCTGAAATCCAAGCAGAGAGTGGAGAGGTAGCATGATAAGGAAAGGAGTATAGGATGCTTCGGAGAGGCCAGGATCAGTCCATACATAGATGTGTCTCTGTTTGGGGGCTGAAAATCCTACTTGGAGTTGAGCAGGGAGGATTTTCAATTCCAGAACAGAGCCTCTCATGGTCTCCTTCGTGCCTCATGAGGCACCCCACACTATTTATTTATTTATTTATTTATTTAT
>JAEANM010004538.1:0-20664 GCA_017656035.1 Myanophis thanlyinensis
CAAGGTATCAGGCCAGACCAGCTAATTGGAACAGGTGGGTCTTTAACGCACGTCGGAAAACTCTCAGGTCGGTAATGATCAAATAAGGGGAGTCGATCAGTGGTGAAATTCGATTTTTTTTACTACTGGTTCTGTGGGCGTGGCCACAGGATTAAACATCCCCAAGCACAGAATTACCATTACCATTACAACTTCATTAAAGTTACAATGTAATAAGGGAAGAGGCAGTTTCTGTGAGCAAGGCAATAAAGATTAGGCTAGAAACAACAGCCTTATTTACAGGATTAACCCTGTCATCTTTACAGGATTAACCCTGCAAAGCGGGGGGGGGGGGGGAACAAAAGAAGATTTCTTCTGCCAACCACAATAAGGTTCTCCGAACTTCATACAATTGTTACCATGAACCAGCTGAATTTCACCTCTGGAGTCGATAGATTTGAGTTTAACTGAATCACTTTACTAAACTATCAGGAATGTCAAAAAATAAAAAGTAACAGCCACCATATTCTATATAAAAAGATTTCATGCTTGAGCAGGGAGTTGGATTATCATTAGAAAACCTCCAAGGTCCCTTCCAAATCTATTATTTTGTTATAGAGAATATCTGCATGAAGCAGTCAATTAAGGGGGGGGGGGGGAAATTATGGCAACCTGAACTCCTAAGGGTATAAAGTATCTAGCTTTTATACCCTTAGGAGTGAGTCTGGCCTTTGGAGGCCACGTTGCAGGGGTTTTATACCATCACTTGCTAATCACTCAGAATTAAGGCCTCTGTTGTACAGTTTTTTGCTATATTCATCCAGACTCAATCCCTTGCATGTGAAAAGAAGAGCTGAAACAACCATTATAAATAATTATCATATTGCAGTTCAGGGAAGTAGAACTTCCAAGCCCATTAATCTAACCTACCCAACTTGACACTTACCAGAACCTTGTTCACCTTGTGCAAAATCCCTCTATTGATATATATCCTTGTTTTTATTCTTCTTTTCTCTACCATCATCTGAAACAGTTGTGATATTCAATATCTTAAAACCCACACAGTGATTGTTTTCCTTATGCTTGCTACCTTTTGTTGCTTTCTAGAATTCTTTAGGAGAATTCTGCACTTCTCAGGAGATTTTGTTATGCTGGATGCTAGAATGCAGTTTCAATAGCATTCACACAATGCTATTATTTATATAATACAATTATTCTAATAACATACATAATCATTTCACCCTTCCCTCTTTTATTAAGAAGATGGATCCAATTGTTAAGTTGTTTTCTGATTTCTTGGACAGCTAAATTACATCAGGAATGAAGGCATTTCACTACTGAACAAGACAACAATTAGCCACTACTATTATGAAGCTTTTACTGGTCTCAAAATCCCATAATTGTATGAATTATGCTGGGTCATAACTAGGCCTAATTAAGAAGCTAAGATGTTCTAATTTCTCAAGCCATCATCTCTGGGGGAAAATTTGTATACACTTTGAAACTTATGATTTTACTCAACAGATCAACTATTCAAGATTTTTGCACCTCTCTCCCTCAAAGAGAGGCTCTGGGTAGTATAAAATATAATCCATAAAATTAACATTAAAATCAGATTTACAATTTTAAAGTTTGTGGTTGCTGTCTTTGGAAAGTTTTTTGTTTCTTTTGTTTTTCTCTTCCACATTTCCATTTTTAAAAACTTTCCCTTTGCATGTTTGGACATGTTTAAAGGAAGTGTTTCACATACCAACAACAAAACACCTTCAACTCTTCCTCATAGCAAATCCTATGTTTGTATAGTTACCTCTTTTACATCTTAAATTTTGTGTTTCTTGGCTTTGAGCAAAGAAAACTAAAGACAGGTAGAAGGGAAAAGCTTGGGACAATGGACTGAACAATGGAATACTCAAGTGAACAGAGTAAAAAGATGGGACTTCAGTACAAGGTGGTTGCAATACCAAAAAACAAATAATACACCCATGTAATTTTGGGCTGCCTTACCAGAATTAATCTCTCCATTTTATTTGGTCAGGCTCCGCTTTGTTCAGGCTCCATCTTTAGTACAATGTCTAGTTGTCCGCACAGAAAAAGAACAAGGGACTAGAAATTAAGACATATTAAAAGAATGAACCGGGTATGTTTAGCCTTAGGAAAATATGACTGTATAAGAATATGATACATTCCTGAAGTAACTGAAAAGGACATTACAGCTATTCCCTGCTCTACAAGAATGCACGATATGTAATAATGAATTCAAATTACAGGAAGACTGATTCCAATTAGATGGTAAGAAAACAAACTCTGCTTATTATTGTAGTAAGTTTGATAGTGAGAGGCGGTGTGCTCCCCTTTACTGGGTGCGATTAAGCAGAAAGTAGACAGCCATCTGTGGAGAACTTTAATTTGGATTTCTGCACTGACTGGACCTGACATCTTCCAGTTCAATGATAGTTTGCTGTAAATACTTGAATCAGGGTAGTTCTAAAAATAAATAATGTACAGGTAGTCCTGGACTTAAGAACAGCTCATTTAGTAACCATTTAAAGTTACAACAGCCCCCAAAATAATGACTTACCGGTTGCTAGAACCGGTAGTGAATTTTCAAAGCAGTTCAGAGAACCGGTTGTTAGAAGAAATCTCCTTTTGCTTTTTTCGACTTTACAGGGTTAATCCTGTAAGGAAGGCAGAAAAAAAACATTCTGGTATTCTTTCTAGCCTAATCTTTATTGCCCTGCTTACAGAAACTGCCCACCCAGTCACATGAGCTACCCCAGCCACGCCCACCAAGCCACAGCCACAGCCACAGAACCGGTAGTAAAAAAAATTAAATTCCACCACTGCAAGAAAGGTTGTAAAAGGGCCTATCCGTCCCACTAGAGTGGGAGGCAAGGAATGCTGAGGGTCCCATCCCCAAGGGAGATATATCTGGCAGGACCTAGAAGAACAGCCTTCTCCATGGTGGCTATCTGTCTCTCTGGAACATCATTCCTCCAGAGATTAGCTTGGCGCCCACTCTAACACTCTTCCAGAAGGCGCTGAAGACATAGTTGTGCCAATGGGCCTTGGGAACTCAGAGTGGGATGGAGCCCATTAAATGGCTTGTATGAATATGCGTTATTCATTATTCATTCATATATTATTTTATTATTTTAATTATTTTGTTATTTTCTTTTATTATATTTATTTTTATATTCGTGTAAGCCGCCTTGAGTCACCATGGGCAAGTAGGTGGCAATATAATTTTTATAAAATAAATAAATCAATAAAACAGGGCAAAATTCACTTAACAATTGTCTTCCTTAGCAACAGATACTTTGGGGTTAATTGTGGTCATAAGTCGAGAACTATAATTATCAGTCAAGAAATTTACTTCTCTCTCCAGATCTGTAACTCTGGCCATCTCATGTACCTTTTCAAGCTTCACAATATTTGCATACAGTACTTTTTTCAAAAAAAAAAAGTACGGTATATTTTCTTACATCACCCCTTTGTGTTTTTTCATTATTTATATAAAAATATATTCTATACTGCTGATATCTCATTCACAGCAATGACATATTTAAAGAATAACTTTTTCCAGTAGAAATATTAGGAGACATATAATGTACTGTATGTAAATCATCTATAGATAACATGTCTATATACTGAGGGGATATTCATTTCTACCTTAAATATATGTATGCAGATTCACCTACAAACATTGCCAATTGATCACAATTCTTCTGTACCTCATAAATACGGGTTTTCATTTATTTGTCTTATTCCATAATAAACCTCATGATTTTTAATTGCCACTTAATATTTGCAAATAAATGTTATTTTGGATTGCATAACGCAAGAAAGAAACAGGAGAGAGTAAACTAAAAGAGACATTAAAAAAAACACCCTTTGTTCTGTTTGGCTCAAAAAGGAACCTCTGCATGCTCTGGGTTGTGTCAAATCTTCTAGTATCATAGCATATTGTTAAGCGTATACAAATATGCAAAAAATATTCTTAGGAGGAATTTCAAAATCTCAGGACTAAGAGGAAAACATTAAATAGAAAAATATTTGAACTAATATGAAATAAGTATTTGTAAGCATAAATATTTTATTCTGAAACATGCATACATTTTTGGCAGATTTTTGCAAGAGGCATTACTGATTGGTTATCTTTTGTAAACTTGATTTTTCACAATGGCCGCTGATAACTGAGTGAGGTAGCTACTGCAGCAACAAAAAATGCAAATCTTTATGCCACTGTGGAAATGAAAAACCTCTCTTTTGTCTACTGATATAAAAAAAGTCACAAACGAAGAGAGATAAAGCAGTTGAATGCTTTTGAGCTTTCAATTGATTTTGAGATGTCTTCCTCAATAGTCTACCAATATTTATCTCTCCTCTGCCAATCTGCTGATTTCCCTATGTGGAATTCAGTTACATACCTGCATTTAATTTCTGCTTGCCTATAGATTATTGAATTATAAAGATAATAACGACACGCAACAAAATATATGATGAAACCAAGCAGGAGAGATAAGAATAAGTATAGCAGCAACCATCAATGGCTTTGATGATTTGATGATTAATGTGTTGCCAAAAAGTGCACACAATCACAGATTTAATAACAGATATAATCTGGATGCTGCATGAAACATAATTTTTAAAAATCTTCAGTCCTTTGTTAAGGCACAGAGAAGGTTCTTTTATTGAATCCTCTTTTATTTATTTTTTTCATTTGATTTGCAACTGTGCAATGTAGGGTCTTGATACCAATATTTAAAAAGGCTTCTGGATTATGTCATCGGTTTTAGTGTTACTGAAAGTTCCAAAATCAATCTAAGGACTCGAGAGAATTGTCTAGACAGAAGTCACACTAAAACCTTATGTACTGCTAAAAGATAAAAAAAAAAGTCTTCCACAGTGGCAGTTCCATTATATATTTATTCTAAAGGATGACAGTTTAGAAAGATCATTTGAAAAACTGAAAAAGAATAATGCCTGTGTGGTCACACTGGCAATCCTTCTGTAATTCTATTACAAGCACCGCACTGTACCGCAAAGAAATTCAAAACATAACTAAATTAGATCTGTACTGCTAGCTTTCTAATTATGAGACAAAGTTATCCCAATATATAGCAAATGTTTTTTAACCACGGAACCCACCTTTCTAAATCTGTGCCTAAATACTTCAGAAAGCTTTTATGCAGACGAAATTGGAAAAAACATTCCTAGAGCTATTTTACATTGTGCTCAATAGCTAGATACATTGGTATCCAGATATTGTTCAGATATATAATTATTATCAGTTCCCCTCATCATGTTCAAACAGTGAAATATTCTGGGAGTTATAGTTCAGCAACATCTGGAGTGTCACTGATTGCTTACATCTCCACTACAGTTGGTGGTCCAACTGAATTTGGTATACATCTTAATATTCCTTTTTTGCAAAAAAAAATGGCTATGTCATGTGGTTTTCTGTTGAAAGTTATTGACAATGCATTTTGTCTCTGAAACTTATCTGAACAGAAAAAATAGACTGACAAATAAAAATATCAGGGATAGCTTAAATCTAAAACTTATGGATGCATTTTAATATCAAGTTAATTTCTATTAATTTAAGACTACAGAAAGATGTTGACACTTATGGATTCACTTCAAAGTTTCGTCTTTTCTCTTTTTAAATACAGGAAGTCCCCAATATATAAGCAAGATCCATTCCTAAATTTAAGTCAAATTTGTGAGTTGAAAAAGTTATTTAGCATCAATTACTCAAATGTGTCTTAGTATACAGTATAGCATATATTTACCTTTCTATGCATAGAATGGTAAAATGGTAGATGGTATTCTTCTTTCTTGAGTCAATGACCTGCTAAAGCTCTGTTTCATGAGCATAACAAAGTAGTCTGTGCGTTCATTGTTACAAACTGTTGTATTTAACTCAACATTTTAATATAATAAAACAGTGATGGAGAAACTTTTAGAGACCAAGTGCCCAAACTGCAAGTCTTTCTCTGTGTTTTGTGTATGCATCAGACAGCAAAAGACAAGCTGGCCAGTGGGAGGTGGGTGTTAGCAATGTAATCTAACAGTTGGGTTGGCAATATATAAACCATGATAGCAATACTGTATCTTTAATTACGACTGTAAATGTGATTGGTTGCTGTTTCCTCAAGCGGCCATAAGATGGAGCCAGAATCACTGTTAGTTGCTGATTGTTAGATACTGGTTGTTGAATGTCGTGTACTGATCAGCGTGAATTAGTGTGAGTTGCAACTGTTTTGCAAGCTTTGTGTACTGAACTGTTTATTTGATTATGGACTGTGTTTTTTGGATTATCGCTGAACTGCAAAAGTTGATGACTGTCTTAACCATGTATGATTTTTGGATTGATTGATGAACTTTGCATACCTCTATTTCCACAGAAGTAAAAACCTAATTGTTTTACAATTCAGTGTCGCTGTATGCTGGTTTGTGTGTTCATCAACACCACCTCTCACAACACTTCTCTGAATGTACCTGTTCTCCTAACGGAGGACTTTCCTTAACAGTGGTGCATCACAACACCAGCAGCTCTGCAAAGATGAGATCTTTTTCTTTTGTGAGCTTCTGTTTTGTCGTTTACAAAGAGACTTTGGTTTCTCTGCAAATGATGACAAGAAACACGATGGAGCTGGGCTGGGGCAATGGCACATGTGCCCACAGAGTGTGCCATAGGTTTGCCACCACTGTAATAGGTTTTATGGCAGTCCATTCAAAAGTACAAGTTCTGTAGCAAAAATAAGGAGATAGGAAATCCAGCTAGTAAGCAAAAGAGTTGTAATGCATGTTCGTTCCTCAGAAAGGAATTATAGACTAAATGCAATGATAGAAGAGTAGAGAGAGCCCCATATATTATATGTCCAGTAAAACAAAACAAATAAACATGCATGCTGAGTTCTACCAGCAAAGTCTAATGGGTTGCCATAGGAGAGAATATTTATTCTCTGTAATAATACTCTGTAATGGGATTTGCATTCTCCAGAGAAATCTACCTGGTCACTTTTCAGTCTTGTTATCTTTTTTATGTGCTTCTTAGAAGCCCTTCAGGGAAACTTCAGAAGTTTAATCTTTTTAATGTTTTGAGACCTAGGAACATAATTAACAAGCAATTAAATCTTAGTTGTGTGTTTTATTGAACATTTAAAATTAATGCTGAATTTAAAGACTTTACTCCAATTGAGATAACAGAGAAATCCTAAAAATAAAACTGCCTCAACTGATTGGTCCCCAAGAAAACCAAATTTTAGGAATTAAACTTTACAGGATGATGCTGATCTCCATGGAACTATTCCCCATTCTTTCATTTCATATACTGACTTCTTTGACTTCAGTTCTGGTTTGTGTAAGAATTATTTATATCTAAAAGCTAACAAAAACAGAGTAAAACAAAACAAAAATAAGGATTGCCTCTTTTCAAAGAGCCAGTGTTATAAAATGAAAGAAGGTTTCAAGGAAAACAAACTGTATACTCACATTCCTCCAGGTAATTAAGGAAAATAGAAACCTGAGAAAATTTTAATGATTAAATATTAGACTTACTTGCCACACAACTAGTTCCTAGTGTAATTGTATTAGATCACTTTTATTTATTAGATTTAATCCTAAAAATAGTTACAAATTGTAAATAATTGTAAAGGACTTACTCCTATTAGAACACTCATCTAGGAAATAAATGTGCTTGTTCTCAAGAGTGCCACACCAACATTTGTTTTATCAATAATGGGCTGCCTTTAAAGCAGGGGTCCCCAACCCCCAGTCCAGTCCATGGACTGGCACTGGTCCGCAACATGCCAGCAACTGGCCATACAAACAAGCAAAGCCCAAAGTGGGATGCAGGCAGCATGCAAAACCACACCCCCTCTGGTCTGGTCTGCAGAAAAACCTTTCTCCATGGAACCGGTCCCTAGTGCCCAAAAGTTTGGAGGCCATGCTTAGAGCAGGTCATTGATGCCAAAAGTTCATGGTATTATGTCATGCATACAAGTATTTTTTTCTGGATACTAATGAGACATTAATGGGGATTTGATGGAGTTTGTTTTTTAATTAAATTATGTGAAGATTTACACTAGAGTTTTCATGTACATACCATATCAAAATGGTACAAATTTTGGAACAGAGTCCTGAAGGCACCTGAATGTAAGAATTAAGTGTAGATTTAAGCAATGATTTACAACTCAGGCAATTTCCAGGTGTATGGAATTCATCTCCAGAATTTTCAATAGTAGTCATGCTGTTAGAGAATTCTGGAGTTTGAAACCTACAGCTACAGAAGTTATTCATATTGGCAAATGATGTCTTAGAACCCCCAATTGCCTCTTCTGTTTAGTTAATATGGTGTTTTAAAAAACTGGCATTCCTAGTTATCAGTGTAATAATTGGCAAGGATGAAACATAACCAACTTTAGAATAGCTATATTGTCAGAGCAGTATAGTGTTGGAGATTTCTTATGGTGAGTTAATGAACAAAACCCTCATAGTCAATGTCCTCTCTTACCTGCTTCTTGTGGATAACATGACATCCTTGCTGTTTTTATTGTAAATAGAAATATTGTAAAAATATTATTAGACAAATATCAAATTTTACCTAGAAAAAGTGTATGTCTGAATGCTGTAGAACATGGGTGTCAAACTTGTCAAGTGATTGTATCGTGGCATTTTTCCCCTTTGCAGAGCTGGGATGGGCGTTGCCTACGTGTGACGCATCTGGCCAGCGGGCTGCCAATTTGACACCCCTGTTGTAGACCATCTGAATACTTATTTATTAGTAATCATCTTCTTGGAGAATCAAATATATTTAGGCAATGTACCCAAAAAGCTTTTTAGAAGGAAGCTCATGTGAATTCTGGCTTCCCAGGGAGCTTTTAAAAATTTCAACAATGGTCTTCCAATATTGTATTACAAACTGCTTTCAAAACTCCCCTGAGCATCATTATCCTGCCAAGAAACATAGTGGGGTACCTTCTCCATTTGAAAATGCTGTAAACTAAAAAGCTGCATGGTGTTGATTCTTGGTCCTCTTGATTAAGGCTTTTAGTGTAGCTCTGAAATGTTTTACATGTATAGACTTCATTGATTTCAGTGGAAAGTAGGAATAAATTTGTAGGGTGCTTTTAAAAATATGCATGAAAAAATACATCACCAAGTCTACCTTATTTTCAACTGACTTATTCTATGCCGTTTTGGACCTTGGCAGCTGGTGGAATTTCTGTTATCGTATACTGTTATCATATACTGAAGAAATGTTTTGGCACAAATGGAACTCCTGAAAAATACTGTCTTGTCTCTGCAGAATATATAATATTCTCCTCAGTACTGCATTGCATCAGACAGGCTGCATTCCCACCCACTTCTCTATGCTCAATGGCATTATGAGAAAAAGGTACATAGCTTCACACACCAATGTAAACAAGGGGTGGGGTCATTATCCTATGAAAAACGCTGCATTTTAAAGAGAGTGGCTATGAATATTTCAAATACAATTCAATCCAGCCACTTAAAAAAGAGATTAAATCACAAAATAACAAGACTAGAAATAATTTAAGTTTGCTATGAATGCAATGTTTTCTTATAATACTTTATCTCCACCTAGGCAAAATAAATGAATTACACAACTATTTATATCCAAAACTAAAAATTATTATTTGAATCAGAGTCAGTGGAAAACCCCACAATTATATATATATATAGGATAGGCATAGGGATAGGGATAGGCATCTGTTGTTGTTTAATAATGTTAAAAGTACTGTCACAGATTCTAAGATGTTCAAAGTAAAGCTGCCTTTTGCAACTGCCATAATGACTTTGTCAGTGCTGATAGTATTCAATTGGTTTTCCCCATGTTTTGGAATTGCATCCAAGGAATCTATTACTATTGGTACTATCTTTGCTATTTTTGCCACAGTCATTCTACTTCTATTTGCAAGCCTTTGTGTTGTGTGATTTTTGCCAGTTTTCTTCTGTTGGCTCCAGGCATTGCAACATTCATTATCCAGAAGTTTTATCTTTATTATTGAATTTGGGGTATTATGTGGCAAGTGCTTGTATATTTGAATTCTAAAATCCCAGAGTATTTTAGCTTCTTCATTTTCTATTACTTTGTTCAGTTTGTGATTCCATCAGTTCTTGCTTGTAGACAAATGTTATTTCTTGCAGATAATCCTATGTATCATATGTCAAACCTTTATTTGCTGTCAGTCTGTGTAATCTTCTTGCAACAGCTAACTAGGCGGTCCACTGGTTCAGCTTCCTTGCAGAGAGGCATTATTTTCTTTCTGCTTACACTTCCTTCTCTATTTTGTCATTATATGCATTTGTTATTCTTAAGACTTGATATTGTGTAGCCAGAAATAGCTCCTCTGTCTCTTACTTCAACTTTCTTGCTTTTAGACATTGAACCTTTGCTCTTAAGTCTTAGACTTGTTATTGTCAGCTTTGTCTATTTTTTTAAATGTACTGGCCATGTAATGCTTTCCTTTCCCATGCCTCTTTTCTGTTTTTCATTTAATGTTTCTTGTAGGCCTGTCTTGTCTTTCTGGTATTCTGTAAGCCTTCCTAGTATACTTCAGTTGCATCCTCTTCCCTGTCTTTCAACTAATTCTTCCAATGCTTTTCATAAGAAGAGTCTGTCAACATTGCTGCACAGATGAAAGGATATGATTCATTGTCGTTATTTTTCTAATCTTCTTACCCAAGGCTTTTAGTTCTGCTTAGGCCCAGTCCAATATTCCAGCTATGTATTTAATAACTGGAATTGCATAGGAGTTAATTGCCTAGATCTGTGATGGTGAACCTCTGGCACAGGTGCCACAGGTGGCACACAGAGCCATCTTGCTGGGCACCAAGCTGTCGGCCAACTTACCTCCACAGCTGAGCATGCACATGCAATTGCTCATGCAGGCATGCACAATTGCAGAGACCCTGCTGGTCTTCGGGCCTCTGCTGTGCATGCGATTGCAGCAGGAAATCCAGCTGGTCTTCAGACCTCTCCTGCGCATGCACATATGACTGCTCACGGGTGTGTGAGTGCTTGCGCACAGCATGCATGCATTGCATGTGCAAAAGCTACATGATGTGCAGAAGGTGCAGTTGCACATGCAGTGCATGTGGAGGAGCTGCACGCAAGTGTGGATGGCACATGCAAGGGCGTAATTTTTGGCACTTGGAAAGTAAAAGATTCACCACCACTGACCTAGATGAATTTGGACTTTTAAGATTTTCTTCAGTTTTATCACATATTCATTTCTACCTTTCTTCTTCATATCAGTGCACCTGATGTTGTCAGCTTGAAGGCTGCTCAGGTATTTGTAGCAATCCTCTCCATCCAGACTCTTGATGTTATTTCCATAGGGCATCTTGATTCTTTCAGTTGTTACTATTTTTTCCTGATCAATGGTAAGGGTGGAGTTTTTGGCAGTCTTCATCAGCAATTCTATTTCAGATGGTATTTTTCCATAAAGGTTCAGATAGTCCATGTAAAGAAGGAGGGATAGCCAGGCATTTGTTTTTGATATTTGATAGCCATTGCCTGACTTGTTCAATATTGGTGGCAGATGAATTAGTGCAATGACAAAGGGTAGTGGGGAGAGCGAGTATCCTTGAAAGATTGGTATTAAACTTTCTCAGTTTAATATGTAGACCAGCAACCATAATCATATTACAATGTTGGCATCTTTTAATATGGGTGCTAGCTGATTCTTTGTAAGAAGCTTCAATGCAGGCAACCTTGTTCTTCGTTTTTATGCTATTCTAAATTGTTTATTTCAATTCTTCTGTTTTCGTTAGATGTTTTTCTTCTTTCTGAGGAGAAGGCAGAGGGGATGATGCCAAGTTTAGGAACAAAAATGACTCAATAACTATGCTTGCTTCCTCAATTGTTGATTCCTCCTAATTTGCTTTTACATCTGAATTACTTCTGGCAAGACTCAGATTTCTTTCCCTTGGCTAGATTTTGCAATTCTTCAATTCTACTTCTGTGAATACTTTATTTTATATTATAAATTCATATAAATTTATCTGTTAACCTCTGTTCTGTTTGTTTCTGATTCTTGGTGTTATTCTTTTCAGAACTGATACATTTTTTTCAGATATCAGATATGCCCAGGAACTCCAATACCTAGCATGCTCCTTGTTTACCTAGGTGATGACTGATCCTTTATGGACTTCTGTAAATTACATCTCACCATATTGTTTATGGAAGATATACTGTCTGGGACTGGGTTCTCAGATGAAGTCTGTCCTATATGATTGGTTTAGCTCTCATCTTTCCCAGAGCACATAAGCCCTGGTTCTCTCCTTGATTTGTTTCAATCCATTGCTTCTTGTCCTTTCTTCAGGTGCATTGGAGAACAGGTTGACCTCCTCTTCTTTGTGGCAACCCCTTAGATAATGGAACATTGATATCATGTCACCCCTAGCCCTTCTTTTTATTAAACTAGACATACCCAATTCCTGCAACCGTTTTTCAATATGCCTTAGCCTCCAGTCCTCTAATCAGTTTTATTGCTCTTCTCTGCATTCTTTCTAGAGGCTGAACGTCTTTTCGATTTCTTGGTGACCAAATCTTGATACAATAGTGCAAGGATGGTCTTACCAAAGCGTTATAAAGTGGTGCTAAAACTTTATGTGATCTTGATTCTATCCCTCTGTTTATGAAGCCTAGAACTGCCTTGGCTTTTTTGGCAACTGCAGCACATGCTGGCTCATATTTAAGTGATTGCTCACTAGGACTCCAAGATCCCTCTTGCAGTTACTACTATTGAGCCAGATACCACCTATTCTATATTTGTGCATTTGTTTTTTCTTGTTCAAATGTAGAATCTTACTTTTCTCAACATTAAGTTTCATTTTGTTAGATAAGCCATGCTGTTCAAGTCTGTAGAAATCCTTCTTTATCTTTATCTTATCTTCTGGAGTGTTGTCTATTCATGACAGCTTGCTGTCATATGTAAATGTGATAAGTTTCCTTCTATCCCCTTGTCTAAATCATTGGTGAAGATATTGAAGAGTACTGGGATTAAGACAGAACCTTGGCGTACCCCACAGCATACTCCCCTCCATGTAGATGTAATTGCATTAAAGACTACACATTCGGTGCAGTTGGTCAGCCAGTTACGAATCCATCTAGTGATAATGCTGTCTAATCCACATTTTACTTTCTTATCAAGTAGTAGATTGTTGTCTACTTTATCAGATGCCTTACTTTAGTCCAAGTAAATCATATCCACAGCATTCCTCTACTCCACTAATTTTGTCATATTGTGAATCACTTGATGATATTTCAATTCTGGCTTTGATTATATTCATTCGAATAGCATGCTCTTGTGTCCAGACTTCAGTTTCCTTTTTTAATGTTTTAATGTTCCAGTTCTAAACCATTTCAAGGTTTTATCTTTATCCACTTTCCCCTCAATCTGTTTTGTAAAAATTGACCATGAAATGTTTTCCTTGCCAGTATTCTGTTTGTGTTTTCATTATATTATTTTGATATTCACATTTTGCTTCCTGTACAGTCAGTAAGTTCCAGTTTTTAATTTCTTGGCTGTCTTTTATAGAACCAACCAATGCATATTTTTATTCTTTGACAGTTTGTTTGACTTGAAGTAAACTACTGCTTCCATTTCTGAAGGGAAGGTATAATCCATCAATATCATGGGGATGTAATGCATAGCGGATAGTCATCCTTTTTCTTGGTTTTTCTGGTCCAATTATTTATTAGGAGTATTTCACATTTATTATAGCACTCTACCCCCAATGGCCTACAGTGCAATAAAAGTTTTAAAAATTTACCACACTGTAGTAAGATAGTAAAGTTTTCACAATATTTCCATGTCATTATGTCTTATTTACAGAACTCTGGTTTTTCAGTAGAAAGTGGTTAGATGAAAAGCACAGTCTGATCACACATAGCTGAGAGCCAGTACCATTGTAATGGTTTTATTGAACAAAATAATAATATTGAACAAAACTGGTTCATATCATGAGCAAGCATAAACCACAGTGGTTGTTCACGTGAAACCAAATAAATCACATTCACAGCTTCACTAGTTGTGAACCTAGTCACTGAGTAGTTTAAATTCCTATTGCCATATATCCATTTTAAAATTAAGGTCTCCTGCTCCCAATTGGGAAATGAAGATTTCTTTACACTAGATTGATATATTTTAACTATAAAGATGAGAATCCTTTGGAATGCTTTGTTTGTGAAAAACGTTGCAAATTGCAATGTCATGTTACTCAAACTAATATCAGTTTTATGATCATACAATATATTTAATCCCACAAAGAATGAATGTATTGCTGCTGCTTTGAAATGGTTTTAATTATGGTGAAAGTCTGTGTTGTACTGATAATACAGAATATCATCATGCCAAATGATCAAGATATGGGTTGTATACAAAGTTACAGATTAAATAGGAATGAGATTAGTCAGCATCTAAAATTGCTTTTAGATACATTCTCCCTAATGATTTATACAATATTTACATATAGATACTATTGTCGTTGATTCACTCAGTCATTTGACTTAAACCAACTCCATGTTAAAAGTAAAATACAAATAACATAGTATTTAAATTTGGCCACAGCAATTTTAAAATCTGAATGGATTAAATTACAATTTATTTGAACTACTGTATAATCGTTTTCCACGTCTCTAAAAATTTAGTATATAAATTATTGCTCCATAATATCCTTTAAACTCTAAAATTCTCTTTTAAATCATTTATTTTCATAATTCTTAGTTACAAAACAGCAAATATTTTTCTTATCTGCAGTGCCCTTCCTGGACAACTGCAAACTTGGCTACATTTCAAGAACCTGTATATTATTTCCTATGTCTCTGGGCCATAAGATAATTCATTCATTGAGAGAGAATTACAGGTTTGTAATTTGTTCTCTTAGCTGAGAATGTAATTTGTCTACAGAATGTAAATGTCTCATACATTGCTTCTTTATTTAGTCATAGAACTTCTTTAACAGTTCAAGTAAAATTTTAAAATAAAGACTAATGTTTCAGATATCAGTAAAGGGAAATGTCCAAGTGTTTTGCTTCTTTTCATATGAGAAGTGTGGGGAAAATTTTGTTTTTTTCAGAGGTTAAGAATTTATCTGTTACTAATTCCAAATCAAAGAAATTCTGTGGCTCTGTGGCAATCCAGTCACAGGTGTCAATGACAAACTCCCATAATTTCAGTTTTGTAGAATATAGTTTGCCTTTTAACCAGAATTTTGAGGAGCCAATTGTAGGAGTGTTTCTGAATATACACTCAGCCCACTAATGTTTTCACTGACAATGCAAAGCTCATAGCCCCTTTAAACCAGAATCATGTCTGAGTTTCCCCCACATTTCTTAATTTTCAGCATTTTAAATTTAGGTGAAATGGAAACACTCTGGTGATTTCTATTAATAATTTAAAATATGTTTTTCTGTTTTTCATGGGGCCATGCACAACTCTGTCTTAGAAACAATTATCACAACTAAGAGGGTAAACTTTGGTTCATATGATGTTATTTATAACATAAAATTAACAAATTCTGGATCTCAGTATTCAAAGTTTTTAACAGCAAACTGGAAAAAGGCCTCCTAGCACTATTAATATTATTATAAAAGACATCAGCCCATGGTGACTCAAGACTCCTGATGTTTGTTTTTAAATATAAATAATTTTTCTCCCTAACGACTTGATTTTATAGACAGGTAACCTCTAGAAGTTGGAGAGCAGCCTAAGTAATTGTTTTCCGGTATGAACCCTTAACGCTTTCTGTCTTAATTTAGAAAAGCAGAGAAAGAAATCAAAATAGAGGCTGAAGAGCGCTTGACGGCGGTTTAACTAGCCATAAAAAAAAACGTTTCGCGTTGAGCCCCTCCTTCCGATCACAATACTGGCGTCAGCTTGTCTCCTATATCAATCCTTTCTCCCCCCCCCACTCCCCATTCCTTCCTTTCTGCGTGGATGTGGCGCGTTTCTAAGATCCCCGAAAGAAGGGCAAGCCCTCGCTTGTGAGGGGAAACATTTCCAAAACAATGCCGGCCATATAGAATAGGAGCCAGTGAAAAAGATGTCATTACACGGTTAACTCTATTGTTCTAGTTTTATGAATGAATTAAAAACCCTCCATTGCTGGGAGCTCCCCCCTCCCCCCCGGTTTTCTTTTGTTTTTGGGGATTCCACCAGTCTCGCCTAACAGCTGGAGTTTCACGCGGGTTACTCTAAAGTAAAGCCCAGTCTGTTTAAAAGGTTTCCTTCTCCAATAAATCAGGCGGGGCTCTCCTCACAGTGCCACCAGGCTAAAAGTGTTAAGGAGTTATTTCCTAAAATAAACCATGAGCGCGCGCGCTGTCTCGCTCGCAGACACCTATCATAGCCGAAGATTTTGTTTGCGGGGTGGGGGTGGTGGTGGTGGTAGTGATGGGGGGTGGCGAAAGAAAAACACCCGGACATGAGAACAGCCCAAAGGGAACTGACGGCTGCCAAAGTCTCCCGCCGGGGAGCCTGGTTGAGGGTTAGCGCGCCTTGTCCGCCGAAGGGCAGGGCTGGGCAGGGCACCACGTAGCTCTGCTGGTCGAGGAAACTGACGCCTGCAGTGCGGGCAACGTAAACAAGAGAACGGAGCGGGGAGTGAAGTTTGCGAAGGGCTACCCCCTGAGGGGTATCTCTGCGGCACAGAAAACCAAAACTGGAGAGCCCGGCCGGAGACCAAGCAAAAAGTCTCTCGGGGGCGGAACTGACATTTCTTGCCCGAGGAAAACAAATCAGCATATAAATGAGTTCAGACAAAAGCCTGGGGTACTACCTGCCCGTAGGTTGAAACGCCTCAGCCGCCTGCCCCTTCCCGCCGGATGCCCAGCCGTGTCGCCTTCCCGAGACTGCGCCAACTTCTTTGGAGCGAGCGGCTCACGCTTCCCCCTCCTTCTTAACGCGCGAAGGGACGCGGCTGCAGGAACTCGGCGGCGGCAGCGGCGGCAGAGGCCAGAGCGAGAGCAGCAGCCAGCCAGCCAGCCAGCCAGCCAGGGATCGAGCGAGCGAGCGAGCGAGCGAGGCGTCAGTCAGGCGGGAGCCTAGCAGCTTGTATTAGTGCGCCGACCTGGAACTCAGCCAGGAATCCCTTCTGAGTGGCTTGGCGGGCTTGACTGACTGACGAAGTCTGGCTGCCTCGGGAGCGCGCGGGCGTGCACCCCTGAAGACCCCTCTATCCAGGGAGGCGGAGGCGGCAGCAAAGGAAGGGGAATGAGGACGACAGGAGTTTCTTTGCCTGAGCCCCCTCCCCACCTCATTCTCCCAAAGACTAGAGAGGAGAATGGCTTTATGTTGCGATGGTTGCCTGTACTGCAAGCTGAACGAGGGCTAGGAGTGGGTGGGTGGGCAGCCAGCAAAACTAAGACCCGTAGTTGGGCAACGAGCGCTTGCCGAACTCCTGTCTGGAAAACCCTCTCTTAAGAGGGACGCGAGAGCAGGAGTATCGAGTATCGTTTTTCCTGCCCAGCGCAGAAGATTTTAAGGAGATATCCACCCTCGCCTCATTCTTTTCCCTGCTGACCCTTGGCCTTTAAAGACTCCGTTGAACCCCGCCCATGTCGAGCGCCTCATTTCGAAATGGGGTTCAGAAACTTTTAACGCGGTTTGGGGTTTGTGAGTGTGTATGTTTGTCTACGTATATTGGAAATTTAGTGCATTGAGACTCATGCTTGGGTACTGCAAATCAGCCTAAATACCCTTTCTGTGGCCCAACTGGAGGAGTGGGTAGGTTAGGATGTTTTCTCAAAAATAGCAAATTCAATTTGGAAGGATGATTTTGTGCCTTGAATGGTGCCTCCTGGTGTATATAGGAATCAGAATGGAAGCATTTCCACAAACACCTGTTTAACTTCTGTTAATTACAAGTACTGTAATTGGCTGTCAAATTATTGTTACTGTGAGGAAGTACAGTACTCAGAATCTGCCTAACTTAAATCAATCATTGCAATTCCTGTCCTCTAGAATAAAAGGGAACACTTTTTTCTGTATGTCCTTCAATTAGGTATCTGAAAACATATCAAATCCTTCAATGTTGCCAAATTTAAATGTATCCCTCTCCATAGACTCTTCATGAAGCTTAATTTCTAATTGCCTGATGGCCCTTGCTGCTTTTTTTTTAACCCTGTTTCGATGTTTTTAAAATTCTTCCTGAAGTGCAGTGTTCAAAAATAGATACATTACCTGAAGTGGTGTCCAACCAAAGCAAAACGAAGTAAAGCCATTTGCTTTGTCATTTGCAATTATTCCTGTTGCTTCCCCCCTTTTTTACATCTCACTGCTGACTCACTCAATTGCAGTCACCCAATTGACTCACCCAATTGCTGATTACACAAATGGCCTTCCAATGAAATCCATTTTATATCAGTAAATTTGCACTGATCTCTAAATTTCATGCTGCTGTTTTTGATTAATTACTCTGATCTATCAAGATCATTTGATGTTTCACTTTGCTCTTCTAGAATATTAGCTATCTTATCCAGTTTTGCAACATTTGATAAGAATGCCCTGTACCTCTTCTCCTAAATCATTAATACAAATTGTAAATACAGGATTTGGATTGGATTTTGTTAGTACCCCACCTGATATTTCACCCAACCCCCGTTACTTTCTAAACTTTCTAATGTTGCCAAATCCATACTGTGATAAAAAAGAAATGTTCCTCACATTTATGACCTTCATTGCTCTACTTTTTGTCAGTTTCACTTAGCAATTTTTCTTAGTAACTTGAGCTTCTGGTCCCAATTGTAGTAGCTAAACAAGAACTACCTCTGTAACTTATTGTTGAGAACAAGTGAGTCTACAACAGTTAATGATGTCAACAATGGTGAGAATAACCAAAGTTCCAAACACTGGGCAACATGTGTCCACATTGTCACAAGTATTAACAAGTTGAGAGATTATTCATATAGCAAGACTTTTGTATGCTAGTTTAAAACTGGAATACTTAAATAGACAAAGCTACCAAAAACAGTTATTGGGGCATCTTTGTGTTAAAGTTAGCAGGATATGAAGATAGATTCTTAGCAAAATGCAGTTGAGTAGCTCAAACTGTAGATTTGATTGCTATATTCTAATCATGGGAGTTATTCTACCAAGGACTTCCATTATTAGCAGGCCTATTTATTATACCTAATAAATCGTATTTATCTTCCTGTATTAGGAACTTAAACTTATTATATTCTGAGCTTTAGGGCAGACACAGGCAAAGATTGTGAAATCTATGAGCCATTAATTCAGTCTGATTTTTATTCCAATATTTTTATATATTCTATAATAGCAAGTCTTTAAGATAATGATTTAAAAAATTTGACTATCGAGTATCACAAGTTGAAGTTTAATGTCCTCCTGACAACTAGTCATGCTTTGGCCAAACACATCTGTATTATTATTTTTGAGATACAGTGCTATGACAATAATATATCACCTAATTAACTGAGGCCATGATCCTACAAAACAAATATTTCCTCTTAACACCAATTTGGAAGCTAATCATTTATTTGTATTGCTCTTTCCTTTTCTGATCCTTTTCTAGGAAAGATGGATGAGAAAAGAAATTAATAAATAGGGTCTTAGGGATACAATTGTATCTGTTCTTTGCAGCATTATTTATCAAAATCTTCATAGACATCTGGTACAAGGTTTGTTAAAATTACAGAATCAGCAGAAATGGCAAAATTAACTTGTTTGGTTAGAGAAGGATCAATAACTACATTTATTTGTGATTGGAATCCTGTTAGGGGCTTTTTGCTGAAAAGTGAACATATAATTCACGGGTTTGAAGATTAGAAAGAGCTTATTGAAAGAGAATATGATATAACCTTAGAGAAAAAATTATAAATATATCTATAACCACTGTAAAGAAGATTGGAAGCTGCTTTAGAATCTTTTTTCCCTTTTATATTTCTTTTTATATATTTCCTTTTCACTTATTACTTTGTTATATTTCACTTATTACTTTGTTCTATTACTTTGTTATATTCTTCTTTAATTCAACATTTGTACTATTTTTAAATCTGTTGAACTCTTCAATAAGAATTATTTAAAAAACATTTTGTGTGCCTTGATGACATTGTCATACAAATAATGCGAATTATGTAATTTGCTTTAATTGCACTATGACGTAATTGATGTAAACTGTAATATATAATTCATGTCATATCCATATTGATATTATGATGTATATATAATGACTTTTACATTCCATGTACTCATGGATAACAAGAAGAAATAATAGTGGATTTGATCACTCTTAAGGGGGCGTGATGGTTCAGCGGTTAAAGACACTCAATTTATCAGCTGATGGCCCAGGTTCAAGACTCGAGGCTGTGCAACAGGGTAATTTTTTACTTTCCCCAATTTCTGACCACCTAACAGTTTAAAAGCATATAAATGAGAGTAAATAAATATGTACTACTTCAGTGGGAAAGTAACAGCATTCTATGTGCCTCAGTGTATAGTCATGCTGGGCACATGACTGTCGAAGTGTCTTTGCACAACACTGAATCAGTGGTGGAATTCAAATTTTCTTACTACTGGTTCTGTGGGCAGGGCTTGGTGGGCGTGGCGGGGTTGTCATGTGACTGGGTGGGCAGTTTCTGTAAGCAGGGCAATAAAGATTAGACTAGAAACAACACCAGAATGGTTTTTT